>QVRM01005941.1:0-45000 GCA_003439945.1 Dermanyssus gallinae | reverse complement strand
ACAAGGTCATGTACTTGGGGTGTAACCACTCCATGAAGGAAGGCGCTCAACTGAAGCAGCATATACCTGTCGCCATTGATCTCCGGACCAACTGCGCGCCCGTTTGCTCAGGAAGGCGAAAGCCACTGTCTCGCATCTTAGATGTCAACACTCTGCTATCACATGCTCATAGAGTTCTACCGGTACCCGGGGTCATCGAGGTGGATGACTACGCGAGACGCCTCACCGAGGTGCTCCAAAAGTCTACATCGAAGACCCGCAGCCGCAGAGGTAGGCCATGGTTCAACAGGCAATGTAGACTGATTCGGGGTATCCATAACCTCATCAGATTCCTTGCCTCGTTGCACCCTGTCGCTAAGCCCCTAGCCAACGCTTTCCGAACAATTCGAAAGAAGACGTATGTGCGAGAGCGGAAGAAATACATCGAACAGCAGGAGGCACTGATGATACAGGAAGCCGAACGACGTCCGTACAAGTGGATAGCGCGTACCGGCAGAACCTCATGTTCTATCAGCCCATCGGTCTTAACAGATCACTTCGCGCGAATGTTCTCGTCACGATGTACCATCCCACGAGAAGTGCCGTCGGTAACCTCAGCCTGGGACGAGAAAACCACGTGGGAGCGTACGCTCCTCGGCGCCGACTTCACCGTGGGGGAGGTTCTGAGTGCCCTGCAAGGGCTCCAGTCGAGGAAAGCCCCAGGCCCAGACCTCGTGTGCAACGAGCACCTGAAGCAAGCACTGATTCTGGCCCCATCTTGGACAGCATTGTTTAACGAATGCCTTCGTACCGGCTCCATCCCAGATAATTGGCGCGAGGCGCTTCTGCTGGTCATCCCAAAAGGTAAGGGTGACCCATCTCTTCCTTCGTCCTGGAGAGGTATCGCCAAGAAAAGCGCCTGCTACAAGTTGCTAGCATCCCTCATCACTACACGACTGAGCGACTTTCTTGAGAGCGTGGGCGCCATTCCCACAGAGCAGCACGGATTTCGCGCGGGGCTCTCAACCATGACGGCCTGCAGGGAATTACTACGGGACATTAAGGAGATGACAACCAGACCGCGAAAATTTGTGTACGCTGTATTTGTGGATTTCCGGTCGGCTTTTGATTCTGCGCCGCGTGACACTATCCTAACCTTCCTGGCAGAACTCGGTGTCCCACGAAATATTCTCGGAGTACTGGCCGCCATTATGCAAGAGAACAAAATCACGATAGAAGACGGGGTCGCGGAACTCCCAGCGTTCGCGCAGACAACAGGTCTGGCCCAGGGGGACAATCTAAGTCCGCTTCTGTTTTCGGTCCTTCTAAAAGACCTTCCGACTAAAATAAGAGGCGAGAGAGAGATGGTGAAGGTTCTCCTTTACGCTGACGATCTCGTGATCTTTGGGGAGAGCCGCTTTCAAGTCCAGCAAGCAATCGCAAGACTGAACTCCGTAATCCCTTCGCTAGGACTCACGATAAACGAGAACAAAACGGAGGCAATTAAGTTTAGACGAGGGGGCCGATTGGCGGCTCAAGACACTCTATTTCTGGCAGGCGCACCAGTACGCTATGTTGAGCATTTCCAATATCTCGGTGTTAGGATTACCCCGAGTGCTAGATCTTTCACGCTTCATGTTAATGAAAAATGTAGGAAAGCGCTCACAACCCTCGCCACTATCCAAAAACCTCAGCTCCTCTCACTGAAAACGGCGCTCCGACTTTTCGATATGAAGATCGCCCCGGTGGCATCATATGGAATTGAGGTGATCTGGGAAGACCTCACTATTGATAACCTCGACGCGTTCAACCGACTCAAAGCAACCTTCCTTAAGCGTGCCCTTGGTCTCCATCGAAGCGCCCGCAACAGACTAGTGTATCGGCTGGCGGATACCCCACTGTTCATGGAAGAGCTGCAGCGTCGTTTCAAACTAGAGAAGACTGCCGCATACGAAGAATGTGTACGGCGATGGGAGAGCAAGACCTCAGATATCGACCCGACCTTCTTCACCACAGGTGCCATGATGAACCAGGCGTGGAAGGATGCAAACCGAAGTAACAGGCACGTCGTGACCCGTTTTGCCATCCACGGTTTCCACCATGAGCTGTGCCAACAGACGGGGTTCCACGACCCATCCCTAACTTGTGTGTGCCGCAGGTGTGGAGAAGCGTGTTCAAGATACCACGCGTCAGTGTGTAATTATGTGCGCTCTTTAAATGAACTTGCATCGCCGCGCATCTGCTAGTCCGAATTGTGTAAACTGTGTAAATCTTTGAACCAAAGTGACATGCGATGATCTCTTAAAATTATGATCTTATGTTCGACCAAATGAGAACGCCTGCACCGGCAGGCATGTTTTATACGTATATTTACATATATTATTGTGTACTGTTTTGTACATATGCCTTATAAAGGTGAATAAATGTTTGTACTTAATATTAGATGCATCGCTATACCACTTCGGATTGGGCTATATGACCACGGCCACGGCTGTATATATACATGCATACATACAACTACCATACAACCGTGTTTGTTTACTTTGTCGCAATGCATTCTAACGCAACAACTGATCTTATTTGATCTTATTTAAACTAGAGGCAAAATAAAAACCGAGTAAAGGGCAATCGATCCTGTCTGTTCGAGCGGATTTTTAACGGCTCTATGATTCGGTCAACAATCATCCGTAAGACTATCTTTCGAAAATACCTTTTCAAGTTGATGTTTGCTATTAATATTAACTAAAATAGACATGTCTTAGAAAGGTCGCTTTGAAATAGGTCTCTGTTGCCCTAGATCAAAGACACAAGGTAAGGCTTTTTTTTAAAATCTAAATACCTTTCACCAAGTGTAGTTAGTCATCCTTCGAATCCATGTTTGAAAAAAATCGATATTTATAAAGGGTTTAATTTCTTACTCGGTGTGGTCAAAATGAAAGTACTGTTTTACCTAAACAATTTTTCATTTATCTGATCAAAAAATACTGTACTTCTTTGTTGGTATCTTGCTGCAAAGTCTGGACAAAGCCTCAAACCAGAATAGCTGTATTGCTTAGGTTCCCGCAAAAAAAACAGTTGTACATTAAATCTCCAAATGGTCTAAGCATAGGTCCAAGTCAAAACGGGCGAAAAGCAAAGTGCGCACACTTAAGCGCTCTCTTTTGCTTGTCTTTTTTGACCTGTTAGGTACTTGTGGTTACCAATTGTGTTCTGACTAAGCTACCTTATGTTACAAATACTTGCGTGTGTCTTTCAGAAAAGAAACATTCTAGCAACTGGTACATTCGGGCGATGCCTCTTACGATGATCTGTGCTTTATAGTACTCATTTTCTAGGCCCACTTTGTGTGAACGACCATACAGCTTATGATTAAGTCACGCGGCGACTGGACGAGCATTTATTGCATTATGGAAAACATTCTGCGCGCCAAGGAGAAGAAAAACCGTTACTGCACGACATCATCCCGCGGGGGGCATCCCGGGATAGCTAAATGCTTAAACTACTCTCCCCCTTCGATCGTTTGAAGGTATGCTTATGCAGTTCCCGATCGATTGGGGGATTAGGACATGACTGGTTTTTAGTGGGTTGGAGCCCCACACTTGCATACGAGTTTCCTGCAGTGGTGTCCGCGTGTGCGTACCGCATTTCCCAGGTAGTTCTATAAAAAAAAAGCCTACTTTGTGTCACGTTTAACGAAAATAGTTGACACTGACCACGGACGCCGCCTGTGCCACGTAGCAAAAGAAGAGTTCTAAGGGTTGCTGCCCAAGCCATGGCACGGCCACTCGTTTTGACATGTTGATCGCCTGGGGTAATTCACTTTGACGTATGTAGACAGGGAGGACGTCAAAATGATGAAAAGGGTGTTCATTGCGGATTCCGACCACATATCGGTCGGGTTGGTCTTTACGAAACTACGAGGCACTTGCTCCGAATACACTAGAGACGTACTTTATCAAATTACCCCATAAAACAATAAACTCGGAGTATTACCCAGGCCTGCGTGCAAGCTTTGTGCAATAAAAAATAACATTTAACGTTTCCGGGTCAGGCTGTCATCTTGTTGTGCTGAGACTGATTTGGCAACTCATCTCACGTTTGAGTAAGTAGGCTCTCCTGCTAGACTTTCCTGGCCTTCACTGGCCGAAACGACTGATTCCACGAAGTCACTTCACTCTATAACAGTCGTATGCACAGTCCAGGTACCAAGTTGGCACTATCAAATAGATAAAATAGTTGTGGGGGATTAACCAAATATTTTACAATGCGTCTTAGAGTTAGTTTGTGCCTCTTTGGCCATTCGCGGCGCCAACATTTTATTATTGGTGTCGACCTAACTGCAGCCTTAGTACTAAAAACGTTTTGTTATCACATGCCGTTTTGCATAATTCAGTTTATCAAAGTTTATCTAGCAGCCCTACACATCTAAGCTGACGTATTGCACATTTATTACATGTCCACCACACGGTGATGACTCTAGGTCCCTGAAACACTTTTCCCTCATCTAGGTATTGAATCCGCCTTGTACTAAACCTGATGCCACTTCTACATGAGACATTTTTTTATCGAAGACTCTCTTTTAGCCCGTGGGCTAAATGCTAGTGATTCCTAAGATCCCCAATGACCTTCAGTAGATGCCTGCGCTTGTCCCGGACGTCCTGCGCTTGTCCCGGACAATTGCCTGCCATGTACAACTGCTGATCTCCAATGCTCGATAGCTGTTTAGAAGCCGTCCGCTTACTCACGCTCCGAATGTCCTTCTTCCTGGTCGCTCTGTTGTCTGCCGGAAATTACAATGGATTAATTAGCTACACAGGCATTGTACTTGAAATCCGGACAGAAGAGCGGAAAGAGAGGGAATTCGAGAGACAGACAGACATACCGGCGGAGAAAGCTACGCTTTAAGTTATCCTAGAAAAAAAGACTGCCTGGCCTACGCGATTCGGCTGGTGCTCCAGCTTCTTCGAGCACTGCGACAGTCCGACACTTATACACTGTCGAGTTATATAGTCTCGCGGCGATCATCACGTCATACGCTTGTCACCATGCGAGGCAAATCGAGCTCGGAGGTTCACCTCCGCGTCCAGTCTGAATCGAGAATTGCGCATTTAAATTTAAGCGAGAGAACCTCCCCCCTCTCCGATTTGGTCTCGAGCAAAACGACGAACGGGCCGCCGGGCCTCTTTCTCTTTTGCTAGAGAGGAGAGCATTTCTAAAAACGAAAAGCGGCGGCGGCGCGGCGTTTTTTCAAATATCCGCTTGGCTGGCGTTCACGCCGGCAGCGGGAGCGCCGGAACATCCGCAAAGACAAGTGTCGTCGGATTTCCGGTGGCATTTCCGCTTCTAGTGCGTCCCCGTCCCCCCCCCCCCCCCCCCTGCTACTCTGCTAGGCTCTGTTGGCACTGTCTGGTAGTGCGTCGCTGATTCTTCTGTGCTGCTGTTTTTGCTTGCTCGAGGCTTTCCGTTTGCAGTCAGCAGTTGTGCCACATCGCGTTCGCTTACAGACCTCATTCTTCTTCGACTCACTCGACAAGTTCTCGCGAAAAAGTGAGCAGCTACTAGCCAGCTAACTGTAGCTAGTAAGCAACAAAAAAAAGCAGAAGCCGCGGCTCGAGCGAGAATTTCGTTACGTCGTCGGATGCCCGACGTGTTCGTGTTGTGTCGCGAGCCGGGCACGACGTCTTACGAGGCCATTCCGATCAAATCGCCGGCGTAACCCTGCCGGTGCCCGGCCGAAGCCAAAAGCGCCGGCGAAAGCGTCGACAGCGCCCGGCACATAACAACGAGCCCATTGAACGGTCAAAGGCGGTACTGCGCTGTTACTTCTGCTGCTGCTGCTGGCGTTGCCGTTGTTCTTCCAATTTAACTTACCGAGGCTCGAATGCGAATGAACTCATCGAAAAGGTCTGAGACACCCAAGCCCCAAAAGGGAGCGCGAAACAAGGAAATAAGAACAAAAATAGGGGAATAGAAAAAAAATGAAGATGAAGCAGAAAAAAAGAAGAGCGATGCGGGAGAGAGAAAGAGGGAGTACGAGATAACAGTATAACGGGAACTATCATGAGAAGAAGAAGGAGCGACTAAACCCGTGACAAGTCGACGGTTGAATTTTCACCGTTGGCCACTCTTGCAACGATTTCCCCTATTGTCGGTTTTTGGGAAATTGTCATGGTAGTTGTAGAAGAACAAGTAAGGGAAATATGAAACAAAAGGTACCAGTGATAATAGTGGTAGTGAGCGATGGAGAGACAACTGATTCGTAGGGATTTGAAGCCCCACACTACCGGCCTACACTTACAGACGAGTCCCACACGAACAGTGAGGTCCGTGTGTGTAAACCGCATTTTGCAGTTAGTCCTTTCTACGAAAAAAAAAACATCAACCTGTACTAGAGTGGTAGTATTCGAAGATGAAGTGCCAGTAGTGAAAGTTCGTTCGCACACGTTCCTTCATCTTTTTCTGCCCCCGCCTCTTCAGAGCTGACATCGTTTTCAATACGTCAAACATCGAGATGACGACGCTAAGCGTCGGAAGCCAAAACAGAACTCGCGCAGCGGCAGCAGGAATGGCAGTAGGGCCAGCGGCGGTAATAGAAGATGACTGGCGCATGTCGCCGAGTTCAAGCTGGCTCTCCTAGTAGTGTGTACGTATGTACATACTAAACTCCGAGGAAAAAGGATGCCGATGCTATTGGTGTTCTGCTACCGGCGCTGTTGTACCGAGTAGTGCACTCCAGCTGTGGAATGAAGGCGGCTGAAGAGGTGACTGGGGCTGCAAAGGCACGAAACGTCCGCGCCTATCGGGGGTAAAACGGGGGTAACGCGGGGGGGGGGGGCAATGGGTGGGATATCGCTAAACGTTTCTCGATCGAATTGTCAATAAAATATGTGTTGCTCCTGGATGGCTAGCCGGATGGTAAGCTGATGCTTGCGTTCTGTGTGTCTTGATGGCAGGATTCGGCCGTCCAAGCGACGGTGGGTGGTTCGAGACACGGGAACAGCAGAATCGGCACTAGCAGATGTCGTAGCGGTAGAGTGATAGTGTTCGCCTGATAGTAGAGGTAATAGTAGTGGCGGTAGTTATAGCATGAGTAATAGTAGTGTATATATATAGAAGTAGCCCAGTTCTTTCATGGCAGATTGCCTTGGTCGCCATCCCTTATCGTCTTTACCATCGTTCTCCTCTTCAAGCAGCAGCTATAGCGAGCGGCAGCAGCAACTAGCAGAGTACGCTAGTGCTCCCTTTGAGCCCGTCGAGGCTGGCACAACTTGAGGCGAAGAGAACAACCCCTGAGGTCGAAACGAACCGAAGCGAGCAAAAGTCGAGCCCGCCCACGAACACAACACAACGTAAACGAGCCCAACAAAGTGTTCGCTCGTCGAAGACGTCGCGTGACTACACAGGTCTGGACTGTATTTGTGTGGACTGTGTGTGAGGGCATGCATGTATGTGTGTTTGTGAGCTCGTCAAAAAGCAGGGAGAAAGATCGAGAAAAAGAGAGAGAGAGAGAGGGGAAAAAAGAGAGCTTTCTGATCGAGAGAAGCTGGCGGCGTGATATGAGGAACTAAGTGGGCCACTACAGAGAGGTAGTGAGCGAATCGGGTGACAGCGCCTGATGATAGCGTCCGGGACGAAGGAAAACCAGCGGCTGAAAATGAGTGTACAACGACGAAAGAACAGAGGGCCGAGGACCCAACCAAGCGTGAGGGCCACAAGGTGTACGGAGTACATCGTACGTTCTTGTAGGCTTCCCTCTCTTCCGCTTTGCGCCTCCTTTACCCCCCGCCCCCCCCCCCCCTTTCCGCTCCCTCCCCACCACCCTCTTTAGATTCGCGCCAGGCATCGGCGTCAAAGTAGAGCACCTGCAGCAGAGGAGCTACTGGCGTTGACGTCAGCATCGGCGAAAGCATCTCCGAAGACCGACCAACCGTGGCACGACACGCTATCGGATGCAAGACAGCAGCCTTCTACTGTTATCGGTAAGACGCTCGTCGCGACTGCCCCGCTGTTGATCTACCTACTACTGACTGAAACGTCCAACCAACCAACCAACCAGCCGGCCAGCCGGTTGGCCGACAACGCCCCTCATAGAGGCAAGCTGCTGACTCGAGCAGAGCGATATTCGGATACCAACCAGCCTCCAGACGTTCTCCCCTATCATCAACTTGATGCGCAGTTCAACATTGTTCCACAAAGCGCAGCTGTGTGTATACGTATGTATATGTATATATATATATATATATATATATATATATATATATATATATATATATATATATATATATATATATATATATATCTATATATATATATATATATATATATATATGTACATATATATATATATATATATATATATACATATATATGTACATATATATATATATATATGAAGCAAATACAAAAAATTCTCATACACATTTAACAAAAATCTATATTTGATCTTTCAAGGCGCTTTTGTTCTCTTTAAAATAGCTTCCGCCCGTTGCAGTGCACCTATGCCCTTGTGCCACTTTCTTGCCAACTCCTCGAAACACACTTAAATGACGCGTCATTCGTATCTTATCTGTAAACTCGAATAGTTGCTCCTTCAATATTTTTTTATTCGTGGGAACGAAAAAAAGTCGCACGGAGCCAAGTTCTGCGAGTAGGAGGTTTGCAGAAATGTGCAAATCGAATTTTTCATCAAATTAGTCACGATGTGTGCGCCAGTGCGCTGTTCGTTCCCGCGCAATCTTCTTAAATTCCGCAACCTTCGCGTTAGTATTACTTATCGACTGTGGAACTAGGTTGCAAAAATGTGTGGAACATGATTATAGTGTCCACCACTTCCACCACGAGACGGCGACCGTTACGAGTTCGCCAACAACAGCTAATTAATTTCGTCTCATGCCTCCTTATAGAGTACAGATTGCCCACCCAACGACTTCTCGCGTCTTCGTTACTGGAATGGCGGCAGCTTTTATTGGGCCCCATGTATTTAGCTTGCTTCACCATTGCCGCTAGTCGACGCTGTCTATGCCTGCGTTGCTTAACGGCCGCTTTTATCCTACAATCCCTGTAGTCGAAAAGAAAACCAGTCACCAGAACCGTGGTGTTGATCTACTTTGCCAGAATTTCTTTGATTGACTCTATCCTTAAAAGCACTACTGGGAAGACTGGGTTTTGGTGTCGTTGTCTTAACGATATACCTATGACTTGTCTCCTGTCATCACTCTTTGAAGCAATCCAGGATTTCCTGCTACCGCCTGAAGGTTAGATTCAGACATTTCGGGATAAGACTTCGCTCGCTGGAGATTCAATATTTTTGGAACGAACCTCGCTACCAGCGAAGTGTTTTCTTGCGACGCTAAGAATATCGGTCAAAAGTGTTACAACTGATCCGAATGATATCTCCAATTGCTCAGCTATCTATCTCCCTAATAGTGATTCGGCGATTCATGAGTACGGTATCAAAAACTTTTTCAACGTTTTCTTTTGTTATTGATGTCGAATGGTTTATCGTATGGGAGCCATATTCGGTCTCGCCACGTTCGCCTTAAAATCGACAGTATCACGTCTACACAATGCTTCGGGACACTGCTTGATCACTACGAGCAGTTCGTAACAGATCCACCATTTAGAGCATATATATATTTGGTTTTTAACATATAACTTGATGCAGAATCGTTGCTCATCCACTTCGGCTCCTTAATCGACAAGCCTTCTTTTCTTCACTTTAGTGAACAAAAATAATAATTTTTAAACTTTAGTGAACAAAAATAGTAATTAATAAACGTAAATGTAATGCAATTCAATTTAAATGTAAATTATAAACGCACTAAATACAATTTAAAATACAATTTAGAATTAGCCTTTACGTATCTTTTCAATTCGAAGCATTTTGTATTACACTATATTTATCTGGTTTTAGTTTGTTGTTAATTCTTGTTGTGGATGTCTACATATCAGCTTTTGGTCAAGTGACTGGTAAAACATGCCGACGATTTGTTGCAATCCGCCTCGGTTGGTCTTATATTGCAATTTTCTGTAGATTATAATATCATCTGCGTGTACGCTCTTAAGCCGATTTGAGTTGCGAATTTACAGAATGTTGAGAAATATATAGAGCATCTGCTTTACCACAATTTACCTAAGCTAACCAGTTGCACGCCTACCGCATACCATATGTAAAGTGCGTTGCAAAAAAATAGCAACACATGTTTTTTGGTGATAATTTCGGTTTGATTTGTTTGAACGTTTTGACATTTTAAGGGCATGATGTACATGACGAAACACGAGTATGGTGTTAATTTCGCAATCACACAATAGCTTCATACAAAAAATAAAAAAGTGTGAAAAAACAGTGTTGCAAAATATTAGCAACAATAACATGCTAACAACACAGCTCTTATTTGTAAAGGATAATCGATGCTACAGCTGATATTCGATTCCGGGGATTAAATGTCAGGAATATTGTCTAGCTAAATCAATCATTCGATAGCTGCAAAATATTCTACAGCTCAGTCGTTGTGCCGAACTAACAGCGAAGCGTATGTTTAAACCATCGGTCGTACAAAGGATCCCTCGGATAACGAAAAGACGAGAATTGAGGCATATGCTAAGCTCGGTCATACAGTAACTGCTATAGCAACCAGATTAGGACGGCATAAGAGCACCATCAGCAGGTTCTTACATCCTGGAGTGCAGATCTAACAGTGGGCGTAAGCCAGTTTTGACTATTCGAGATCGGCGTAGGATCATACAGTTGGCTACTCATGACCAAATGTCTTCTTTCAGGATCAGGACTACTTTGGGAGTGCCAGTGCACCGATCCACAGTGTTCCGAGTGTTAAGTTCTGACAAAAACGTGCGATACGCGAAAAGGAAGCTTGTGCCGCGACCGCAACCGAAGCACATTGTCGCACGGCGTGAATTTTCGCATAGATATCAAACTTGGGATAACGAGTGGAAAAGCATCGTCTTCTCGGATGAAAAGAAATTTAATCTCGGTGGCCCTGACGGCTGTCAGTACTATTGGCACGACTTACGGAAGGAACTTAAATGGTTCTCGAAACGTGTGGCCGGTGGTGGCTCTGTGAAATATTGGGGCGCGTTTGGATATCATGGGATGTCTGATCTAGTCGCGATTGTGGGTTTAAACAATTCCGACAAGTACCAGCGTATCGTCGGTTCCCAGTTAGAAGCCCATTTCAGAAGAATTGGGGGACTTGACGCAGTTTTTCAACAAGACAACGCCACGTTTCATACCTCGGCTAGCACTATAGCCTTTTTTCAAGAACAAGCAGTGCCACTTTTTGACTGGCCGGCATTGAGTCCAGACCTGAATCCCATCGAAAATCTTTGAAGACATTTGGTGAAGCAGATTTACGCAAATGGTCGACAATATGATAATTTGTCGGACCTCAAAGAAGCTGTCCAGCAAGCATGGACTAATATTCCGTTTTCGCACTTACAACAGCTCATTAACTCCATGAAAGACCGAGTTTACGATTTGATTCAGAAGAAGGGACGAAAAACCCGTTTCTAAAATAGAATATGTAGTTTATGTAGAATATTTGAGTCATACATTGTATGACTCAAATAAGTCATACAGCCCTGCTAAGAATTGAATACGCCGTAAGGCGTTATTGTTGCTAATATTTTGCAACACTGTTTTTTTACAATTTTTATTTTTTTGTATAAACCGATTGTGAGATTGAGACGAAATTAACAACATACTCGTGTTTCGTCATGTTCATAATGTCCTTCAAAATTTCAAAACGTTCAAACAAATCAAACCAAAATTATCACCAAAAAACATGTGTTGCTAATTTTTTGCAACGCACTTTATATATAGTATCCAAATAGCACATTTGAATTTAAATTTCATTATTGAATCTTATACGATAATTGCATACGTTAGTTTCAAGCTCTATCAAGTACATAGCTTGTTCGGAGCCCTCTGCTCTCCGCGACCGCATTTGAATTTGAGCAGAGACATTGTCTGCTTGACGGAAGCCGGTACTTTATTCCAGCAGGACTCTCCAATGTTTTTGATTGATAGTTTTGACTGACTGAGGTTGGAGTGTAACAGAGTCAGCAAGTTAGATGTGTTACCCCTTGTAGATATGGGTGTTGCCGATGTCGCCAAACCGTATGGGTTTGGGCGCACTCCAAAGAGGTATACGCTTAATTTCAAGAGTGAGAGACGTGAGACATGCGCTTCAAATATCAGTTTCTTATACAGCGTAACGTCTAGAAACTTCGTTTCCTTTCAAAGCAAAAAGGCTATGCCGTCGCACTGGAATCGAAGGGGATTGATCGTAACGGAACCCCGTGATGAAAGAAATTGCATTTTACCTATTTTCCTCCTATTCGTAGAGACCTTTACTTCTGAACCATGATGATAACCTCTAAAGGTTCTCGCGAACCATAGCCTCCATCCCAGCTAGAGAATTCCCAACGAATAGGGCAGCGGTATCGTCGGCAAACAATGTCCATTTTGCACGTTTTGTTACGCTAAATATGTCGTTAGTAAAGCTGTTCAAGAGAAGTGGACCACATATACTGCCCTGAGCTACTCCAACCGATATATTCCATAGTCTACCAGCTTAGAATGAGCGGTCGACGAATGTCAAGGCTGATCGAGACAGAAGATCTTTGTCTGCTAGCAATAGATGAACTGTATTTATTACATGGCTATATGCAAAATGCAAATAAGCTATGAACACTTATTGGTCGGCCTTGTCAGCCGACACGGCCTCATTGACAATACGCTTCAACAACTCATACGGTGCGACAGCTTAGCTAAATGTATAAACTAAACTTTGCAGGGCTATATAGGCTCTACTCTGTCAGGTTTGCTTATGGCATGTTTCGGGTTCTGCTGATCCAACAAAATACATTTATTAGCAACGTTTGCTTCAAGGCTTAATAAGGCGATTTCATCTGTCGCTACTTTACCTTCTCTGTTGTTCATAGTTTTTAGATTATCCCTTGTTCAGTATTACCTCTATACAAGCACAAACGTGTTTTGCATTGGACGCCGGTACGAACGATATCTGCTCCTCCTCCAAAACGTGACCATGATTTTTTTATAGCTACATTACATCAAGGCTTGAATGGCTCTGTATACAAAGTCAGCAGTACAGATACAACCGTAAGTACTCAGGCCCTGCGATGAGCTCGCGGAAATCGCGCTGAGTGGAGTTTCCACTATTAATTTGCTCTCACTCATTCTCTGTGCTCTCTGTTTACCGTCGACACAGTCAGTGTCCCAAAGGGCGACTGTTGCAATTGCAGTAAGCAGGAAAATCAGACCGTTTGCAAAAACGTCACCGTCCGTCAGTACCCACTGCTAGGCTGTCATTTAAAGAATCTGAGCGAAAATTCCTCAGAACATGTTTGGATGCCGCCCGCGGCAACGTTCGCTGGCTACTGCTGCGAGTAATACTACCACCTATGGTAATTAATAACAGCATTAATTAATAAAAACAACAACAACAATGCTACCGCGGCTACAATAGAAGCAGCGACGCGGCAGCGAACACCAGTTGCAACAGCAGTGGGAAACTGTTCATTAGCGAACAGCATTCATTTGCGGGCGTATTTTACTTTTAAGTGTACTACTCCATGTGTCTCCACGTGTAACGTCGTGTCGTACTACAATCTATTCACGCATTGAGTTCTTGTCTCTGTCTTTATTTATACATAGTACATCGACCTATTTATTATACATGGCGTATGTAGATCATGCAGCTTATATAAACGAATTTGTTTGCACAAACACATGGCGTGCATACATTGTCGCACGTACATACACATGCATGTATACCTAGAGACGTTAAGAGATGCACGCTCATGATCTTTCGAAATAGATGGGTTACACCTGCTTCTATAAGTCACACGTAGCAAATCCCTATCTTACTTAGGCTATACATAACGTACACAGTTCATACATAGCACACAAGCAGCGTGTATACGTGTAGGCATACGTGCGTACATATGCGAATACTTTCATAAGAGGACGACCACCGTAACCTTTGAAAACAAGTGGGCTTTGCCTGGTTGAGGTATTTTGCAACAGTTAGCAATATCGGCATGACGATACGGGTAGACATGCAAAGTTCATCTGTTTTTCTTTTTTTTTTGCAAACGGGTTGACCCTTTTGACAAAAAATGTACTCGAGACAAAACCTTGTCATGGTGCCGGCGTTTGTAATTGACGACTTATAGAATGAATCCACTAAGTTATTATGAGTTTAGCATTATTGTAAGTCTGGACCCTAATACGTGATGTGTAACAGGCAGCGAGACAGAGGAAAAGTTACGTCGATGGGTTAGCGTCTAAAGCAATGTTGTGCCTTAGTATTCAGACTTATCTTACTTGAACATTTATTATCGAAAATAGTCAGAATAGCCACAACAAGGTCACATAGTTTAGAAGTAGCTCTCGTCAAACGAGAGCTACTTCTAAACTATATGACTTTGATAAACGAAGCAGCTAAACGATGTTATGCATCTGTCAATAGGATCCGGTCGGATGCAAATAAAGCCTTACGTGAAAGTTGCGATGAGAAACCATCATATAAATCAACAAAATATTCTAAATGGTCCCTGTCTTCGTAATAATAAAAGAGAATCTAAATGTGCCTAGAATGTAGGCCATGGCGTTGGGCTATCGGGTTTTGGGGTCTGAGAAGGATGGTTGTGTCGTCCTTAGAGATTGCGTAGTATGCTGGTTACCCGGCTTTTAGAAGAGAAGTGGGTCTAGAACTGTGCCTACTGTCTTGCCAAGAATTACCGGCGATAGAGTGTGCCCAGCTCAGGTTCCCTAGATAGGCCCGCTAAAGAGGAATGACGAATTGTTTGTAACAATTGCAAGTGTAGAGTATCCTTTGCAAAGTCGACAGTATTGACAGGTAAGTAGATTAAGCTTTTCGACATTGGATTTAAATTGCTAGAAAACTAATTTTCTACGAACTTGCCAAGAGAGTGAGTGCTTTAGAATGAAATAATTCTGTAATATGTTCTCGGGCTTCTTCTTTTAAAGACAAAGTTTGCTTAAAGAAGAGTGGGAATGTATTAGTTACACTAAACAGATTGGGTATGTACTACATAACCAACAGATGCAGGTCAAATCGTTGGTCGAGCAGGAGTCGGTAAAAATCTAACAGAATATATATGTTTATATCCTATTAACATGTAGGGCGAGAGCATTTAGAAGTCATCAGATAGGCCTCGATCTGTCCTCGAAACTGCCCAAAGACCTAATTTCTATTCAAATCCAATTATAGATCAACTAATTAAGTCCAACGGTTGACTAGAAGACTAGAAAAAGAGATGCTGTCAGATAGCTACAAGGCAGATTAGATAAAGTCTATCTGCTCACGTGAGTGGGGGGGTTCAATCTAGATTTAATTTTGCTTATTGATCTCGATTGCTACGACAATACCGCATTTTGTTAAGATTAGCGCATCAGACGTCGAAGTGGTGGAATAGGAATTTGACATTTACAACATATACTCAAAGATAGACTCGATCAACATACGTTGGACACACAAGAAATGACAGGCGCCGTACCGGTGCTCTGCTAAGCAGGTCAGACAGCAATTGACAGGACCGTTCTACCAAGTCCTGCGCCTGGAAGAGCTGCAGAAGGATTTGGAGCTGTTACACCTCTAGGCGAAAAACGAGTCGAAACTGAACTCCCAGTCAGTCATAACAGCGGACCAAGGTAGAACTAAAGCTCCAACTCATTGACTGTGTAAATTCACGAATAAGAACAGGTTCATCCCTTGTTTGCTTCATTGATATCCACATCTACGGATGCAACTGCTAATGCTCTAATAATTCGCGAGGGCGAGTTTCTGTGTCAGCAACTCTCGCTCGCAATGTGCAGGCGAAACGCCGCCGCTATCATTGGCTCTATGGACAAAAGGAGTGAGGGTGAGCCTAGGCGGGTACATGTTTGGGTTCCACAGTTGTAAGGAAATAGTAAAACATTGAATAAATAATAATAAATAATGCCCTTCTTTTTTTCTAGTATATTATTCTCTCTCTCCCTCTTCTCGTCGTATTTTTTTCATCATTGCTACCTGTTTCTACTAAATGCAACTTATAAGTTGGCATGAGAACTGCTGCTCTCCGGCCTGTCTGATACCAGCCCCATGAAGCAAATATTTAGACCTTAATGCGGCGATACTTTGCGACCTTGGTCGCACTATGTCACGCTTCTGCCACTGGCTGGCGTTACGGGAGCCATTTGTCGATTGTGTCGGCAGATAACGTCCTCAGCTGGTCACAGATAAGCTCTCCCCCCCCCCCTTCGCGCTAAAGAGTCGGGGTGGCTGGCAGGTCGAGTGAGTCGCTATACGGATATCAGCCAACGGAGTCATGCCCTCACCCCAAACCGTAGCCCATCTGACCTGCGGCGTGCGTATGACGTCTATCGCAAGACAACGGTGGCCAGAGCGTTTAGCCGCTTTGCATTCGATAACACCCCACCACCACCATCGCGTGAACTATGCAACCACCATGCAGCAGATAGAACAATAAAACAACGACGGTGGGCCTCAACAACAACAGCAACAACAACAACAACAACAGCAACAACAGCAACAACAACAACAACAACAACAACAATAACAACAACAACAACAACAACAACAACAACAATAACAACAACAACAACAACAACAACAACAACAACAACAACAACAACAACAACAACAACAACAACAACAACAACAACAACAACAACAACAACAACAACAACAACAACAACAACAACAACAACAACAACAACAACAACAACAACAACAACAACAACAACAACAACAACAACAACAACAACAACAACAAACAGTATCAGCAGCAATAACAACAACAAATGGTATTAGCAAACGGTATCAGCGAACGGTATCAGCAGCAACAACAACAGCAACGACGTTAGGCGTCAACTACAGCAATGTCAACATATTAAACAACACACGGTAGCAGCCGCAACAACAATAACAACGCTATTAGGAACAACAACAACAGCAGCAGCAACAACAACAACAACCACTTCTCTCTCCCCATATGTCAGCTGTAGAGACACTTGGTGACCCGTGAGCGATGCGGACGCCAGGGCCGCGCACGTAAGCAGGATGCAGTAGCGGTAGCAGAAGATGTTGTCGTTGTTAATGCGGTTGTTGTTGTTGTTGTTGTTATTGTTATGCTTGTGTGCGGCTACCGATAGCCACTATCGGACCAGAGCACGAAGCCGACGCGGTTTTAGCGTGCTGCAAAAAACGACGACTCCTTTCACGTATCCCGATATAACCCGATATAATAATGATAATGAACCCCAGACCCATCGTTTCGCCCGGTCTCCGTCAATGCAAGCAAATGACCACGTTCCGTTTCACCGTCACCTACTGGCTACGAGTTACCCCCTCTTGCCCCACACACACACACACTCGCACATTGAGGTCCGCCATGAGGCAAATGGTGCTAGCGACGGCATCAAGCGCCAAGAACCAACAACATTATATCTAGCGGTCATGCTAGCGGCCGTGGCAGGCCAACCCATCCCAACCACGAATAGGTCACCCCCAGCAATGCGTCGAAGTGCTATCGAGCCCACTCGATGGAACAGTGGGCAAAACTCGAACGAACTCGTAAAAGATACGTGCGTAGGTCGACATACCTCACTCGACTAGCGTGTTTATGACTACGGCTATTATAAACCGATGCTCGATAAAAAAAAGCATAATAATAATAATAGTAATAATAATAAGCAATATACATTATAATTTGCCATTGCCTCCATAGATTTAGCTTGCCTTGCTATTGCCGCCATGTTATATGCAGAAATCTCTTCGGAATATACAAATAATGCGGTCGTTCAAAGACGCGTCGACAATTTCGTTCACAAAAAGCTTCCACTATTGCAGAGCTTAAAACTGTATATTGCAAGATGAGTAGTACCTTTGTACAATTACCGGACTGCATATACAAGCACATACGTTTACGCGATTTATAAAGAAAAATTATTTTCAAATGCATTCCAGTCGAGCTATATATATGTATATATATATATATATATATATATATATATATATATATATATATATATATATATATATACAGTCCCTGAAAAAAATATAGGGCCACCCACTTTTGCCACATTTCACGCATTTATTATAACCAAATGTGTAAAGATCACAGTGATACATGCTCACAGAGTAACAACGAGGACTTCTATCGACATTTGGGGTCTCGGATTACTTTGAACCACGAGATTTCCACATTTGGCACAGCTGCACCGCGAAAAAATGATAATGTCACTAGCAAGATGCATGTATTAACAAGTGAATTAAACAGAATAACGACATTTGGGCTCATTTAACGGCTCGACAGAAACAAAGGCAGACCTCCTACCAGAAGTTTTTTCTCTGTTCAAACGATAGGCTTAGGCTGGCGCCTCATGAGTGAAGAAAGGCCCATATCAAAGCTTAGAAGGACATCGGCCTCTCTAATCGCAAAATTTCCTGTCAATTGGGGCGTTGTGCCCAAGTAGTAAATAACTTTGTTCATTTAGGTAAAAAATACGCCGTAAAAAAGGAGTTCCGGGCGTCCAAATTTTATTTCGGAACGAAACAAGCTGCAATTCTGAAGAAAGCGTCGAACTCTACGCCCTCGGCAAGGGCAATTGCGGCGGCGGCCGACGTGCAAACGAAAGTGCGAAATTGTGCAAAGCTTCCTCAGGAAGACAAATTAGCAAAAACACAAGAAAAAACAACGATTGACCGCTGACCGATGAAAGCTCGTCTTGGCTTCGCCCACGATAAAATGTCATGGACCACTGAGTGCCCACGATACGATGTGATGGACCACTGAGTGACACAGAGTGCTCTTTTCGAATGAAAAAAGTTTAACTTTGATGAATCGGATCGATTTACACTATTATTCGCACGATGTCCGCAAGGAAGAACGAATTTTGTCAAAACGTCACTTAGGTAGCGGTTTAGTGGTGATCTGGGCTGCTGTCGGATATTATACAAAGTCGTCGATTGTTTTTTTAGACGGTCGTGTTTATTTGACGCGATACGGGGATTTGCTAAATGAGCAATCGGCGCATTTTAAGCTGATGGGATGGCCAGACTTCGTTTTTACACACGATAATGCCCCGATTCACACCGCCAGGCTGATTGGAAGCTGGTTCGACCAACGTCACATTGAATTCCTTCGCTAGCCTGCACTCTCATCTGATCTTAATATGATCTAGAATGTGTGGAGCTGGCTCGAACAAAAAGTTTACACGGATAAAAAACAATTTTCGAGGCTTGGGACGAGCTCTTGCAAAACGGCATCCAAAATTCGTTTAACACTATACCAAACCGCACTTTTGAGGTTATCTGACTTAATGGGAAGTTCACTGAGTACTATGTATAGTCTAAATGCCGTGAAATTAGCCCAAATGTCGTTGATCTGCTTAGTGAATTTGTTAAAACAGGTATCTTGCTAGTGGCCTTATATTTTTTTCGCGGTGTAGCTGTGCCAAATGTGAAAATCTCGTGGTTCAAAGTAATCCGAGACCCTAAATGTCGATAGAAGTCTTCGCTGTTACTCTGTGAGCATGTATCACTGTGATTTTAACACGATATGTTATAATAAATGCGTGAAATGTAACAAAAATGGGTGGCCCTATATTTTTTTAGGGACTGTATATATATATATATATATACAGGGTGTTCCTATTTGTGTGTCCAAAACGCTAGGGTATGGTCAAACTCGGTGAGAAAATCATTTTTGCCAATGGGTGGAAGCCGGGAAAACGTTTTGTTTAGGAGTGAAGATGAAATTTTTAAAAGCAGCTATTCAGCCTTTTTTCTTCTACATAGTTGTGCAAAATCTACGTTTGCGGGAGAACCAGTCAATGGACAAAGCAACCGATCATACCGGCGTGTTTGGCGGAAAATTCTGCACAATAAAGTATACATTACTAGCTTGCGTAGCAAAAAGCGAATAGCCAGATTAAGGAAAGTCATAAAAAGTCAAAATGTTACGTTAACGCTTTTTTGTGCAACATCGTAATTTTTTCCATTACGACCAAAAATGCACGTCCAAAAGACTACTCTCAGGCAATAGTAGATTTAATGCCCATCATTTTCGTATCAAGGTGATGGTGCTGCGTTGCGTAGTTGTCAAGTCACTAAGCTTTTTCGACAGTCATAGTTGTTATGTTTTACGTGCAAGTTTTCACGTTCAGAACCGTAAAAATTTGCCAAGACGTTTCCGCCCCCTCCTACCACTAGGAAAATTTATTCTCTTGTTGAGTTCTACCAAACCTCAAAATATGTACCTAACTTTCTCATACGCCCTATGGAAATATGCATGCCTTCGCTTTCGATATGGCTATCGAAAAAGCTTAGTTACTTGGCAACTACGTAACGCAGCACCATCACTTTGGTACGAATGTAGTGGGCATTAAATTTGCTATTGCCTGAGAGTAGTCTTTTGAACGTACATGTTCGGTCGTATTGGAAAAAATTACGATGTTGCACAAAAAAGCGTTAACGTAACATTTTGACTTTTTATGACTTTCCTTAATCTGGCTATTCGCTTTTTGCTACGCAAGCTAGTAATGTATACTTTATTGTGCAGAATTTTCCGCCAAACACGCCGGTATGATCGGTTCCTTTGTGCGCTGACTGGTTCTCCCGCAAACGTAGATTTTGCACAACTATGTAGGAGAAAAAGACAGAATGACTGCTTTTATAAATTTCATCCTCACTCCTAAACAAAACGTTTTCCCGGCTTCCACCCATTGGCAAAAATGATTTTATCACCGAGTTTGACCATACCCTAGCGTTTTGGACACACAAATAGGAACACCCTGTATATATACACTTATATATATATATATTTTTTTAGAAATAAAATAATTTTCAAATGCATTCCAGTCGAGCTACATATAAATGTGGCTCGGTAAGCGCTCAACATTTATATGTAGATTAAAGCTGTGCGTTGAAGTTATACAGCTGGTTTGGAAGAGCAGAAGCCCAGGAGAGACAAATGGTCACCTTTTCAACGACAAAGCAGTGCGTGCCTACGGTAAGAGTTGCAAATAGTTTTCGGAAAACGTTTACGTCCTATACACGGCATGCGTTCGGTAGCTGCAACGCCCAATTTTAACGCCGACTAATACAAAAGCAATCACAGTTATGATCAGGCAAGCTGTAAATACTCTTGAGACTCACTCGGGAAACGGATGCAAGCCAATGTTGATTGTCTCCGGCCACCCAACTGAATTGGTGTATTTTGTGGCGATGAGCAACTGCAGCGTAACGTGCTCAGACAAAAACAAGAATCGAACTAGAATGCGTATTCTAGTTAGGAATAACACGCTTCATATATTGTGTGTTGTGATGCATCTCTCTAGCAGCCCAAATTTGCCGCGAAAAGATGTCCCCACACCCTGCTAAGGTTGTAGCTTAATATGGTACAATCTTAAGCTCAAAACTACGCACTGGCACACTCAGAGATGGGTCTCTCACCTTGGCGTGTGTATCACTGTGATTGCTTAGCTTTGTGAAACGTCAGAAGTTAAGCCTAGATTCGTCTTAGCAGCCTTGATTCGCGCGTTAATACTCGCAATCTGGCTGCAATTAAGTTGTCGGTAGCCTACACGCCGGAACGCCCGTGTCCAAGCAGAAGGTCGATAGTGCATCCCATCGAAATGCAGCTGTTCTCGCATGAAAGTTGTCGTTAAGAGTACAATGTCCACAGATTTAAACAAGCTGCTAGCTATAAAGCCCTAAATAAACGTTCGCAATTCCAAAGTAAACATTTGCTGCTGAAAGCAGCATGCAGCTGGCATAAGGCGTCATTGCTGTATGTTATTAGAGCTGCTAAACCGTGACCGTCAATAAACTCTTCGCATACCCCTTGCAGCTCCCAGCCAGAAGCTCGCGTACTTCGGCCAGAAAGTGCTATTTGAAACTCTAACATAATCCTTATCCTAAGGGCCACGCAGAAGATAGAGCCCGGCCGGAAAACTGGGTTTCCAAATAGCACGCTGTTCGATTTGCCTCCCGGTTAGCCAACCACACAACTGCTCCACCGACGTGGTTTGGCCGAAACCTTCTAGGCGGAGGGCTTCGGCCGAACCACGGCTTTATGCGCAACGCACAGCTTTTATACAATGTTAGCTCACCTAGGTCTGTATCTCCTTCTCTGATAGAACGGCGCTTCCGTGCCGTTTGCTTAGTAGTTCGAGAAAACACGTTTTGTCTCGGCCCCAGGCGTCCTTCCTGCTTCTCTGGACTGTTGCTGGTTGATCTAACACATTAAGCGAGCTTATTCCTCATTTCGTGATTTCTCGTCACCAGTTGAAGGTCTTCTTTGTCTGCTGATCAGCTTGTCTGGCTGCCCCTGTACAGTCCATTCACTCTACAGCTGAAGCGCGCGGCTGTGGCGTAATAGTCAAAATCTGAAATATACGTTTGTTACGGGAAAAACTCTTAACGCTATCCAGGCGTTAACAACCAAACTTAAAACATCGCATTTGCTAACAAGATAGCGACAACCTACTATTAAATCGGTCATACGAATGCCGAAAGCATAGATAGCTCCTACAGGTGTAAGCGTGTATGACGCACGGAACGTACGTTGTCGACGGGACGGCGTGGAAGAGATCGCCGGCGGTTCTAACATTAGGAACGTCCAGCGTTCAAGTCTGGACGACGCACGACGACTTTTGAAGCATTTTTAAAATATGCAGAATTGGGTTGAGACTGCCAATACAAGAAACTAGAGTAAATAAAATAACATCATGCGTAAGGAAGGTAAGAAGGACGTTTCAATGAGACTACGTACTGCACAAATATCTGATACGATTCGACGGCCCGGCCAGCTAGGCTACATTCTGCTACTAACGTGTAACTATGAGAAGGTTTACCTCTACCGTTAGTTGGTCTCTGGTCGTTTTCCTTCGTTCCATCAGTAATAATTTGAGAAATATCATTTACGACAGCCAAACGGGGCCGTGGCCGAGCATCGACTAGCCAAACAAACTCAAAGACCATCAACATCTCTCGGGCGAGGCATCCTGCCGCGACAGAGGCCACTACGAATTGATGGGGCACAATGGACAACTGATCGGCTGAGTGATGGATTTTATACGCACGCAGTGTCCCGGTGCCGGTCCGATGAGGGCAGCTTTGTAGAATATATGAGTATGTATGTGTATGCCTGTCAGTCTACTCGTATTCGCCGTCGCTTCTTCATGCGAAGCAGATCGTGAAAAAGCGGAGAGGAAACGAAGAAGAGGTTAGGTCCAACGAAGGCCCGCTAGCTATAAAACGTCGTAGAGACATCGGTCGGACATTATCGTCGTACAGTTACGGGGGGGGGGGGGGGGGCAAGCAAACCCCGTCAAAGTAGCCCCACTGCGGTAGTCGCCTTGGGGAGATGGGAAGTAAACATGCCCATTCACTTACGAACCCTCGTTTCACCACCCTCGCATACCAACGCACTCACACGGGCAACCTAGATGCTGTCGAATTGACTCAATGGACATCCAGCTTAAGGTGGGCAAAAATTGCGGCGATAGCCCACTATGATGTACCACTGTAGTATGTTACGCATTTAGACTCTCTAGTATGTGTGCTAAACGTACGTTGGTAGAAACGCGTGTTCCAGTAGATTCATAGTCAATGGCCACTTGGCGGTTGTTTTTATGCTTTTGACCACCTTAATTTCTTGTGTGCTATATATGATGATATATACTATATCAGAACTACTATCAGATATAGTATATATCATCATAATATACTATCTATATAATATATATATACTATATACTATATAATATACTATCAGATATAGTATATCATCATAATATACCGTCAGATATAGTATATATCAGCATAATCTACCATCAGATATAGTATATATAATGGTGCCACTACTTTACTAAGTTGCGTGACGCTGCAGTCTCCGGAATCTAATTTAATTTTAAGGCTGCAAGTATCCTTCTAATAGCTCTAAAACTGGTTGAACTGCAGCTTAATATTACACATATTAAGTGGCGGTTTCTTAAAATATATCGTATTTTAAGCAACGACCACTCAATATATCTCGACAGGTTTATATAACTCCTGTTGAGTAAAAGGTAAAAGCTTCAGGCCGACGCTTTCTTATAGAGTTCCTGTAGTTACTTTATGACGTGGCCAATGAGCGGTCTCTTTTATGGTCGCCGGGTTGTAGGTGGACTATTCATTCCGTTCATTCTATTCATGCTTGAAGGGCCACACTGTTCCACGTAGAAGATAACAAGAAAAAACAGAGTGCAAACAAAACAACCTGCGTGTCTAGTGCTCCTCCTGTGAATGGTTATGATCTCCATTGGACGAGCGAGTCTATGCACTACTATTAGTCGTGAAGAGTAGACCTTATTCGTAGAGCGATGATCGGCCCCCAGTGAAGGCAGACCAGCGCGTACCTTTTGAGGCTTCGCCGTACTAAACGTTTGTTGTGAACATCAAGACCTGATGGCGCCGTACTTGGCGACTAACCATACTATCGTAATCATAATGCTGACGATGACGGTGCGTATCCCACAAGACCCCCACGTATCTAGCGCGGGATACCAGCATATTTTATGGCTCTCTGGTCGAGCATAATGCAACGAGTTTATGTGCCTATGTGTTCGACGAATCGCGATAGTCTGCTTAGCGTAGTGGGCTTAGTAGATGTAATAGGAAAAAAACAAGAAGTCGCAGTACTAGTGGTTGCAAGCAGTACGAGGCCGGCTGCAGCCCGTATATGTTGCCGTGTCGGTTCACAAAAGCGTGTACCGGGAGCCGGGAACCGGGCAGTCAGATAGAGAAGCAACTACGAAAGGGAGGCGTTGTCAACGACGTGTCCGTCGTCTTCTTTGGGTTCATCTTCTAACCAACGCCGTCTTTCAGGCGGCGGCCTCTTCCTACGAGCCAGCGAGCGAGCGCTGGGATGAACAAACGCTGCGCCATTTAAATATCAATAGAGTCCACTATGGTACAACCGCACCCATCGTGGAAGACCACGACGACAATAACAGCAGAAGCAACACCAACGACAACAGCAGCAGCAACAACAACAACAGCGATAACCGCGGTCGCCGCTGTGAGGTTTGCAGTTTCAAGGCGACCCGCCGAGGTCCTACCGAGTTTCCTCTCTCTTCCTTCCTTGCTCTGTTTTACGTATCTATCGATAACCTTCTCCTACTTTCCCTATTCCTTTGTACTGTATTGTGCCCTACGTCTCCTCACACACCTTAGACCCCTCCAATGATCGTGTGCGTTGCGCGGTCACTGAAAAATCGTCAGTGGGGTGTCAGTTCGGGCTGCTACGTTTCGTTTTTCATTTGGTCGGTCTGACGGTCGGTCCGAAGGAAAAATGCCTGAGCGGCGACTGCTCTTACTATCACAACCGCTAGGACAAGGAACAGTAGTAACTGTGTGGTAGCGCCGCCTTTAACGAGAACTAGAGTTATAAAGACATAAATCGCTAGCTGCCGGTCATGGTCGGTCGGTGGCGTCGGCAGCGACGACAACGACGTTGACTTTTATGGGATCTCGGAACATAATTACTAATAATAATAAAGGAGGTGAGCCAGGGCACCGTGACGGGGGTGAGCGAACTCCACCTCAGTGGCGCCAGCAGACGGCGATCTGTTCAGTGCCCGCACACCGGGGGCGACTGGCGGCGCCGATTCGGCTCAACACAGGTTGCTAGCTGTCTGGCTGCTGATCCAACCGATGTTCTTCTTTCGTCAGCCAGCCCTTACCAGTACCATGTACTGACAGAGCGTTAAAGGGTAAGAAGGGCTACGGTAGTATTTTGCCTGCCATCACTACTGCCACCGACTACCTTGGGGGCACCCGTCGTTGTCGTTGTTGTCGTCGTTGTCGTTGCCGTCATCGGCATTGTCCTCTATTGAGGGCGCACGCATGTATATGCGCATAACACGCACTTGTAAACACACCCACCTATTTACACACGGCTACTTCTGCCACGCTACAGTAAGCAACTAGTCAACGTGAGGTTCCTGAATGACACACTTCCTCATATTTTCTGCACACTTCCTGTTTTGTATGCTTTTCTCTTTCTTTCTTTTTGTTTTCCTTATTTCTTCTGCTTCTACCTTTTTTGGAACTGTATTGCGTCGTTATATGTTCATTCGTTCGTTGACAGTATGCCGGGAACAGGCATAACCATCAACAGGCATACGTCGTGTTTCTTTGCCTAGCACGCAATGCAAACGTTATGTAACAGCATGGTAGCATACAGCCGTGTACGTGTCCGAATAAGAAACAAATTAGCAAAATGCTTTCTGTCCTGACGAACGGCCAGGGCGGTGCCGAGAACCCGAGAAAGGATAGAATGAGCCGTGACATCGTATTGCAAACGACATGCTTTTGCCTCTGTTGCCAGGTCCGAAGTCGCAAACTCCTCGACAGTGGCGTATAGTAGGTTCCAGTTGGCTTGATTATCTCGGTAAAAAAGCCGTGCGCCGTTTGCACGACCTTGTGTGATGGCTTAAATAACGACTAATAACGATCCGGAGGCCGGCACGCTGGTTACAGCTTTCGGCGGGTGCAGGCCGTCCGTGGGCATACCGCGCCGTCAGGGTGACCTCGGGCGCTCCACAGGCCAGATGCTACAAAGCCGCCCAATGCTGGTTGCTAGTTTTGTTTGCGGCTCTAGGGCACACTGTAAGTTGCTGAGCTCTAAGTTTCTTTGTGTATCAACGTGGCGTAATTCCTAAGCTGTAATTCCAGAAGGTGCATCAGTGAGGCGCTCCCTTGAGTATAAGCTGGCGGCGACGCCACCGCTGCCGCCGCCGTTCGCTGGGTTCATCCACGAACCCGACGCTGAGTCGCCCAGGCTATCAGTAAAGCTGTGCAACAGCTGCCTGTGATAGCTATCGGTTACACTAGACGAAAATCAATACTGCAGGCATCACTCCACAAATAAGCCAGCCGTTCCGGTAATAGAGAGACTGTCTAAGCTTTGGGTCAGAAATTAGCGCTTACTAAGAATGTACCATATATATATATATATATATATATATATATATATATATATATATATATATATATACGCTTTAAGAACCACATTGTGAGACTATAATAGGCTAAGGGTTAATGCCTTTCACTAATGAACCCATCTCACTTTTAAATTACAAAAGTAGATAATTACATATATATAGCAACTATTATTCAGCCACATCTTACGACTAGAGGCTACGTTTTATTTCACGACAAATGATTTTGAAGTTTTACGTGTGGTCATTAGAACCCTAGTTCTTTTATTGTCAGCACAGGCATAAGGCCCGGGCCTGTTCGTTTATAGTCACCAAAAGAAGCGTTTCTATCTCTGATGTTTTAAGGAACCGTCGAGTTGAGAAGTATCGGACTTTGGCAAAAACAAAATAATTTTGCTGCCTAGCTAGCACATTTATAGACCTCGACATCAACTGGTAATTTAGCCAGTGAAATTATGTGCAATTGACAGCCTCGCGTGTGCCGGCACACCGCAGCGAGAAGTCAGCAGAGCGCCAGTATGAAACACCTTCTAAGCACGATATTAATCGATTAAATTTTAATGATCGTTGGACGAAGGGGAGAATCTATTAGTCGCCGGATACGTATACCTACATATAGTTATCACCCTTAACGCTTAGAACGGGCGCTTAGAGCGGCAACACAAGCGGACATGCTGAGATATCTGGGGTTTCTCTACCCGTCCTTATGGCAACATGGTCGCTGATTCTACAAACCATACAGCGGTATGGTTTGTCATCGCTCAGAGCCCCGTACACACTCACCAGTACTGCTGGGCACAAAAACTGCCCCCCATTTAGTGCAAGGTAGATGGTCAATAGGTCTTTAGAACGTGCAGAGTTGGATCGATTAAAAGACACTAAATATAGCGCAAATAATAGAGCCGAGATGGCTGCAGAGATCGTACTACAGAATATTGCAGAATATAAGTGACCAGTCAAACGCTGCGTGACGGTTACCACATTAAAGATCAATGGTCGCACATTGCCCCTGCCGCATCCAGTGACGCTGCCTTTGTACTCAAAAATATAAATGTACTTCGTCTGTACTCAAAAATGCATATGTTTCAGACCAGCGTAAATGAACTTATGTTCGATGTAGAAGGGTGGAACGCATGCAATTTCTCTTGGGTTTCTAGATCAAAAAGACTTGCAAGGGCGTCATGATAGCATCGTTGTATGTGCTCAGTATAGGCTGTATTCTGATGGCATCCGTAAAACAGCAGAGCATCAATATTTCTGGTGGAGTCCGATCAGATGCGGACGTATAGATGATGCCCTCTTTCTTTATGCATACGCTAAATGCCTGCCTCTTCAAAAAGTGGAACCCCTAGAAGAGTCAGCGAGCCCGATCGAACTAGCATGCAGTGCTAAAAAGTTTCTTTAATAGCTTCTCTTTTAGGATTAGGTTCTGAAAACCCCTAAAGTAAAAAACATTTCAGAAATCGGATTTCATAATTATCGTGGGAGTGCGTTTGCGAATCTCCGAGAACGATTTTGATGCGTGAACCGCTGACTGGTCTTCTCTATCCTACCGCCATCTAGTTGTTCACTATACGCTGTTGATTACTGTCCGTGCGTCTTTATTGACACCGGATTTGGCACTGAGCAAGCCCTTACATTGTCGTAGTGTTCTGCCGTGTGGGCCTGCTGAAGACCTTGATGGAAATGACCGCATCGCCACAAAGACAACTCCGGAAATAGTCACGCCAGTTCCACTACCTCTGAAGGAGAGCAGAGGGAGCGCGAAGGCCCTGATGAATCGGGTTATGTTTGCGCTTATCTACGCCGCTCTAATTTTGCCCGGTTACAGTATCTCAGACTGTCTTTTCAGTCTTTGTTTTTAAGTTTTTCTTGTTTTGTAGTGGCGGTGCCTTAGGCGGCTAACGCGCCGTTCGAAATGGGGCGTTGCCATGGCAACCACGGTTGGCAAAACATCGCTAGTTCAAGTCCCGGCCGTCCTGGTTGAATTTTTGGACGTGGTTGTCATTGCCCTGCTGCTACATACCTCTGCTGGAGAAAGCCTATATAATTCCAGTACGAAAACGCGATGAAGGCAGGAAGGCAGACTGTAGAGCTGGGGACGTTTGCGAAATGTATAGAGCAATGATTACTGCATAAGCCGGTAAGCTCCGCTTTGACCCCAAAAGCTTAGTTGCTTTATATAAAAGCGGAAAATGTTGAATGCAAAAGTGCAATTTCACAGTGTTTCACAAGCTTTGAAAAGATTCCAACGCTGATGTAGCGTATGGTGACGTCTCCATTATCTTCGGGGGTGACTTAATCAACAAACAATTCTTCTGAAAATGCTCTGCCAAGTTCTATGATAGACATTTTCACCTGGACAATACACCAACTTGTTGCTATTATATAAGACAACGTTTTGCGCGTAAACGTACAACACAAGTTAACGGTTACCACTCAAGAACTCGGGGAAGATGTTAAAGCTGATCAGACAACCATTGTCAGAACACTCGAAAATCTGGTAAAAACGTTTAAGCTCTGTAAGTAGATTCCTTACCAATAACGCCAACTCGGAATGCATGCGCGTCTACACTTTTCTTATTATTCGCCACCGCCAGTCGCCCTAGGAATCAGGCCGTTTCTAGACTCAATCCAAGCAAAGCTTCCACTTAAATACCTATATAATGCGTTATTGGTATGATATCACGAGCATCGTTCACTTTAAACTTCTGAAGGAACCAGACAATCAACTCCGAAGTCTACTGCTAAAAACTACAACTGTAGATTCTTGGTACGATGCCATTGAGAGAGGGACTAAAATAATTAAACAAACCCGCGTGTTGCAATTCGTGTTTCCGCTTTAGACAATATTAGCGTATATACATATATATATATATATATATATATATATATATATATATATATATATATATATATATATATTTATTGCAGCCCGGGTGTTTAGTTTTTAGTTTTTTTTTTTTATTGCTGAAACCTCTCAGCATTAATATGGGGGATTACGGGAATCGTGATGTACATGCGCCACCACAGCCAGTGACTAGTGTGGGACTCACAAACCCACTAACACCCGCCTCCCCCCCACCCCCAGGGAACGGTAACTGCTAGGCATCGCTTCGTATCCATGGGAGTGGCCAGTTTGCCTCTCCTCCCTACTCCAGCCTTCCTACAGTCGCGCTAGCCCGCTTTGGTGCGGGGCGGCGACTTCAAGAAGGCCGTTGATACCTTCCGCAGCCCGCCCGCCTGTGGGTGCGTCGAGAGTCATCATCTGGGGAATCCTTTGCTGTATTTGCCTAGCCTGGTCCGCCTGCCTATCACCCACCCGCCTCCCGTCTACAGATTCCCCCTCTCGACCGGAGCCTGAGTGGACGTTAAGACGAGCTCTCCTGGCAGTCTCTTTGACCACCTTTGTGGACATGATCGCATCAAAGTGGGCAATACCTTCTTTCCAGGCCGCCGCTGAAGTCATCATATGGGTGACGACCTCGTTGACTGGTCGGCCTCGCACAGCGGCCGCCCCCGCGTCCCGCGCTTCCCGGAGGGCCCCACAATGCAGAACAGTGTGCTCTACATCATCCGGTTCCCCCGAGTCGCATAGTACGCAGGAGTCGACTTGAACTTTGTTAATCTTAACCATATACGCCTGGAACTGACCGTGGCCGGTCAGCACCTGGGACGCATAATAAGATAGCTCGCCGTGTCTGCAGTCGTACCATTGCCGTAGGTCCGGGATCAGACTTTTGGTCCAGCGACCCTTGGTGACCCCCCCCCAGGAGCTGCTGCGCTCACCCATTCTTTCTGCCAAGAGTCCAAAGTAGCTAATCTAGCCCGTGTGGGGTCTAGATCACCGTCCAGCGCTCGTTCTGCTCGCTCCCCGGCCAGCAAATCCCATGGCAGCATCTTGGACACGACAAGTAGTGCCTCAGTCGACACGGTACGGAATGCGCGGCAGACCCTTATGGCCACCGGCCGTTGGGCCGACCTCAGCTTTCTCCTGTTGCATGCCGTTCTAAGTGCCCTGTCTGCCCATGCCGGTGCTCCGTAAAGGGCGACAGCTTCTGCAGCAGTTGCTAAAAGGCGGCGCTTTTCTTCTCCAACTCCTCCGACTCTTGGCATCAGGCGCGCCAGATTGCTGGCCACCTTTCGGGCCTTTGCTGACACGCGCTGTATGTGCGCTGCGCCAGTCAGTCCCTTGTCGAGTATCACCCCGAGGTACTTTGCCTTTTTTCCCAAAACAATTGGGTAACCTGCTACTTCGACCTGTATGTTTTTGGTCATTTTTCTGCCTGTTAGGTAGCTCAGGTAGGTACAGCGCCTCAGTCTTGTGCGGTGCCAGTTTTAATGAATGGTCTTCCATCCAGTCTGTCACCATCAGCAAGGCCTCATTGGCGGCTGACTCTAGTGCTCCCGTACTACGGGCCGTGACCAGAAGGGCCAAGTCGTCGGCATAACCGACCATCTCGACACCCCTAGGCAGACCCTGCAGCTCGAGAACCCCGCCATAGGCGAGGTTCCACAGGACCGGTCCCAGAACCGATCCTTGCGGGACCCCTGCAGTAACTGCGTAGCTCTGATCGCCGGCCAGCAGGCCTCTCTCCGACAGGTACGATGCTATGATTCGACGAAGGTAGGGCGAGATGCCCTTGCGCTCCATCGCTTGCATTGCCACTTTCCAGCTCATTAAGTTAAAGGCGTTCTTGACGTCTAGGAGAATGAGCAGCACAAAGTCCCGTGTTTTGGGGGTCTTCGTTAGCTGCTCACCTGCCCGTCTCAGTACTCTTGCCAGGGCGTCGAACGTGGACCGTCCCTTCCGAAAGCCATACTGTGCTTCTGATAGAGCCCCTTTGGCTTCGATCTCGGCGTTGAGCCGGTCAACCAGTACGTTCTCCAAGATCTTACCCATAGTGTCGAGAAGACATATGGGACGGTAGGCAGGCTCTCCTGCAGGGGCATTCCCTCCCCCTTTTGGGATCAGGACCAGGTTAGCCTTCTTCCACAGCCTCGGAAAACGCCCCTCTCTTAGAAGTCTGTTGGCCAGGGTCTGAAAGACTTTTGGCCAGCGCTTCACTAGCAGCCTCGCCGCTCCAGGGGGAACCTTTTCCTTGCTCGCTCGACCTCATCTAACGTTACCTCCGGAATGTCTTCCGGGGCAACCAGAAACTCCTCCTCTCCTCTCCACGGATGGTCCGGAAAGAGATGGCGAACCGACTTCTCCAGCACATCCGGTGGTAGTCTAGGAGGTGGTTTCCGGAGCTTGGCCGAGACGATCCGGTAGGGCCGACCCCAAACGTCCCTTGCCACCTCTTCTATCAAAAGCTTATAAGATTTCGCCTTACTCTTCTGAATAAGCTTCTGCAATGTCCGTCTGGCAGCTCCGTAAGACGCCAGGAGGTCGGCCGATCGCTCGTCCACCGTCCACCCTTGCTCCCCTCGGGCGACTCTTTCACTCAGCCATGAGCGCTGTCTAGTGTAAGCCCTATTTAGTCTAGTACATTTACGACGTGTTTCGCCAATTTCTTGGTTCCACCAGTGCACCGGCCGCCGGCGGCGCCCAGAGTTGGTCCGGGGGCCTGCCTTCTCACAGGCCGTTGTGAGAACAGCTGCAATCCGGGTCTCATCCGTGGTTTCCTCTGACAGCTGTCGACAGCCCTCGTCAATCTTCGCCGCCAGAACCCGCTGGTTTAGCTTGCGCATCTGCCAGCGTCTGCGCGGAGTGGCAGCTGGCTCGGGAGGGGTAGCGACCTCAAACAGGATGTATCTGTGGTCACTTCCGTTTTCCTCCTCATCAACCTGCCAACCCGATATCTTTGGGAAGGCTATGTCATTCGCCATCGTGAGGTCCACGAAAGACTTCTGGTTTCCCCGCGAGAATGTGGGTATTTTCCCGTCGTTTACTAAAAGCAACCCATTTTCTGCCATCCATTCTTCTAGTACCTGGCCCCTATCATTTGTGGTTTTGCTGCCCCACCCGACGCTGGCTGAGTTGAAGTCCCCGGTGAGGACGATTCCCTTTCCCGTATGAACGCGTAGGCTCTGCCCCAGACTATCGAGAAACACATTGAACTCCCTAAGTTCCCTATTTGGTGAAAAATAGCAAGAATATAAAACCCCTAGCCCTTCTATTTCTACCCATGCGAACCCTGAACCGGAACCGTGACTTCTAGCCGATAAATGCCTACTATTCCCCGTCCACCAGGTGCCTGAGTCATGTCCCGTATCAAGGCTGATAACACCCTTCCGGAGTGCAATGCCTTTGTTCGGTTCCGATACTAGAGCAAGCTCAATACCCCTGTGCTGGATTGTTTGGTCCAGCAGGGCGTGGGCTGCTTTACATCGGTTCAGGTTGACCTGTATGACCCTAATCATTGTGATTGTTACCTGTCCCTCCCTCGATCCCCTCGGAACTAACCTGTTGCCTCCTGGCTGTCGTCCTAGGCGCCTTGAAACCGTCCTCGTCGACTGTTGGCACCCTGGCCTTCAGTTTCCGCTCCTTCTTAGCCAACTTGCTTTCCCTTTCTTCTATCCTCTTTCTTTCCTCTTCTGTTCGCTGTTTGGCCCTCTGCTTTACAGCCTCGCGTCGCTCCTGCAGAGCTTTAGCAAACGCCGGGCAGGCCGTTGAGGCCGCCGAGTGCCCCTCTTTATCACAGACGTGACAGTGAGAGTTGGGATTGTCGCATGCCCTCGCGAGATGACCTTCGTTTCCGCACCGATAGCATCGCTTGGCGTCCACCTTCGGCTCTTTGCAGTCCTTCGCCATGTGTCCCGCACCCCGGCAATTGTAGCACATGGGCACGGAGACCCATTCCTCAGGTCTGCAAACGGAGCCTCCAATGGTGATGCTCCGTGTGGACAAAAGCCTGGCAGCTGCAGCTGATGGCAGCGTTGCCAGACACTGCCAATAGCCATTTTTCCCCATGCGGGGGTCTTCAGTGCGAACGGGGGTGTCCTCGGACAGCCCCAACGCCTGCCGTAGCGTTGCTTCTATCCGCTTTTTGTCGGCGAAGGGGTCAATGTTCCGAAGAACAATGGTCTTGGGGACCCCGCCTACCCTCCGATCAACCTCCATGTTGGAGCTGTTCCGGAGAATGTCGGCAAAAGAGCTCCCGGCGCCGGCCTTGCTCTCCCAGACCTTTATAACCAGGTCCCCTTCTTTGGATTTGGAGACCCCGCCAACCTTCAGGTCCGTCACCCCCGGCTGAACGAAAGGCCGGACGCTCTGTAGGGTCTCTTCAAAGGTCTTCCCCTCAGCGGTCTTTATCCTGATCGTGCTATGAACCAGAGGGGGCCCAGCACTACCATGCTTAATCGACCCACCTGTGGGAGTTTTCGAAGTGACTAACTCGGCGTCACAGCCCACCCGGCGGCAGAGGGCCTCAAGGGCCCTTCGTGTGCCGTCAGTTTGGTACTCTTCCGGCACCTGAAGGGTAAACCTCTCCTCATTTAGCTCCGCCTTTGCTTTCAGTACCACCTTAGTGAGTAGCCTGAGAAACCCGCCTGCTGGCGCCCCTTCAGGGATTACTCCAACGACTAAAGTGCGTGACGTGCACTTGACACTCATGGGAGTATCCTCGGTTTCATCACATTCCAGCTCCAAGGCATCCCTGCTCCAGAGAACCGCGAGCCTGTCCACCGGGACTTTGGCTGCCTCTGGGACCGAGGGGAACTGCATCGCTAGTTGGGCCAGCAACGCTGAGTCCCTCTTTGAGCCTTCCCGTATGATAAGAGCCCGGGTCTCCCTTGCTGACAAGATGCCTTGCTGGGTTAGCGAGGCCCTCTGGAACATCTTCTCGGGCCAGTCTTTCTGGAGAACCGTGAGTAGCTCTTCATCCGACTGAGCCGCCTGAAGGGCTGTGTCAAGCTCAGCGATAACCTGGGCTACCCTAAGCTCCTCGGCCCTTTCTTCATTCATCTCCTTACCGCATCTGGAGCACAGGGGAGCACTATCTGCGGCTTTTTTTGCCGTCTCTCCTGGCCCTTCTCCCCCCCGGAGCTTTCCCTCAGATAGTTTTTGCTGAAGCCCCTCTATTCTAGCCTTCATTTCTTCAGCCTCCCGCTGAAATCCCTCTATTTTGGTCCTCATCTCAGAGTTTTCCCCCTCAAGCCGGGTAATCATTCCTATGTGTTTCGCCCTTTTATCCTCCTCCCTTATATCCCTTTTTTTGCCCTGCCTCTTAATCCTTCTAGACTTGTGTCACAAAATACTACCAGGTTCAACAGATAGCATACCTCAACAAACTGTAGTCGAATACAACCAACGTCTGTTCCATTAATAAACAATCACCTCCCCATGCTAACCATGCTTGGCGGCCTACAAATATGGAAAAAGGACGAATGCAGAAGCAGCTAGAACTTTTGCACACACCATATATATATATATATATATATATATATATATATATATATATATATATATATATATATATATATGCATAGATTCCAGTAGAATACAAGTGCATTTTATTATAGATGATAATGCACGATATGTAGCGAGATATAAGACACACTTGCGCAAATCAGAAGCTACATCTCTGCTTTAGTTCATAGTCTGATCACGGATGTTGCATTAGAATTGGGCAGACAACGCCTAGCATTAGCCTGTATCAGCCTCTATCTATTGGCTTTCTATATCTCACAGTTTCTCTGTTTCTCTCTCTGTGTTGTCCGTCGGCCGGCCACCACCACCAAAAGCGAGGCTAAGCGAACCATAGAACTAACTAGCACATGCCTCACTTGGATCGAAGGAGCCCAGCTCACGCTAAAGCAATACACGACCTCAATTCAATGCTCTCTTCCTTGCTTCGACCATTACCACCACCAGTCATCCCAACAACCACAACACCGACATCAATAATAACAGCACGGCGACGACAGTAACATCTATGGCTGCAGCAGCAGCAACAACCACAACAACAACAGCAACAACCACAACAAAAACAACAAACAGTGCTTTCATCGGAGACCGAGCTCTTATGAGGTTCATCACGGTTCGTAAACTACTTGCCCTAGTTTCTAGCACTGCCAACCGGAGTTAGACTGCACGTTAGAGTACAAGGCGAATAGAACATATGGCAGTATGTACGTCTGGTATACTATACGAAAGGGACCTTAACATCTCCGGGCGCTATAGAAACGACAACACCAAAAGCAACACGACTCGCCGTTATTCTGCAGAAGAAAAACTGTTAGACGAGGTGGCAGGGCCCTGCCTACCCCGAAGCAAACCATCCTCTGCGCCGCAATTACATTCGTCGGCGTGTTCGGAAGAGATGGAGCAACGGAGAAAAAGCGCAGGGGGCCTCTAGCTGAACTGTGGAACCTCCCCCCTATGACGATGATGGCAATGTTGATGGTGGTGAACATGTTGACAATGGTACTGGTGATGATGATGATGATGATGACGGTACTGGTGGTTCTGATGATGATGATGGTACTGGTCATGATAGTGCTGATAGCGATGGTACTGGTGATGATGATGGTGATGCTCTGGGCGGCTTATCTACCGCTTCTGCTGCTGCTGCTGCCGATTCTGCGCGAGCCGCTCCTATACGTATTAGGCGATGTGATCGTGCCCGGCATGAGGACGAGTCCAGCGCACGCGGGCCGGGAGAGACAACGAACGCTCAACGCGAAGATCCATAGGCTCTTCCATCTCGTGGCCGCTGGCTCGCTGTCCGCCCGCTAAAAATTGACCACGGTTGGTCGAACAACAGCAGCAGCAACATGGGGGCGGCGGCTGAAGCAGCAGCAGGAGACGCCCGTCGGTTCATCCATCCCTCTGCCCGTTCATCTGTCCGCGGGGTCGTCCCGCTTTCCCGCTTCCCCTTAGTTGACGACAGCGACGATGACGGCTACGAGAGCGAGAGAGAGAGAGAAACGCAGGGTATGTGTGATGAGGGGGCAAGCCGAAGGGGGTGAATCCTTCATCGATAGAGACGAAACCTGCCTATCATAGGTTTAGCAGAAGCGTTAGCGCGCCCAGTGCGACGGCCGTGGAAGGCCTCGCAGCTGGAAAGCGGTGAGTGCGGCATTGCTGACGGGTCCTCCGATGATATCCCATGTATATATATATATATATATATATATATATACACATATCATATGCATGTTGACATGTGTGCCCTGATAGTACATATACAAACGTCTAGCCACGTACTAGTATGTGTGTGTGTATGAACCCGAAAATCACGTTGTTACCCGCCTGTCGGACTATGTGTGCGTGACTGTCTGTGTCTGTGTGCCTTGGTTAGGGTGGCGGTGGGGTACCGAGGGGGTTGCCAGTGGGCGGCCCATAGACTATAGGGGTAGCTGGTCAATAGTCGGTTGGCTTGTAGTCGGGCTAGGTGTGAACGGTTGTTTGTTTCTGCGTGACCAACAACGACAACGGTGATGTGGGGGCACGATGGTAGGTAGCATCACTTTCAACAACAGCGGCGGCGGGGGCTAGAGCCCGCAACCCCCCCCCCCCCCCCCCGAGAGTGGGCCGAAGTCCGCCGATGTTCTGCGCCGCCTTCGTCGTCGTCGTGCTATGCTTTTGCCGCTGGCTATTGAGCGAACGTACGTGCAGGCGTGCGCAGGCGGTGGCTTCGTATAAACGACGATGGTGGAGCGATGGTGGTCAGCGCGTACGTCTTCGCCGCCGCGCCGCGCTGCCGTTGCTGCCAATACAGTATCTGGGCTCATCCGCGCCATTATTACAAGTCGAGGCACGCACGTCGGCACGCACCAGCTCCTCCTCCTTCTCTTCCTCAAGGCGCGACATCGCAGGGCGGATCACGGCGCAGAAACGGCTAAAGAGAAAACGCAATCGCGCGCGCCAGAGAGAGAGAGAGAGAGGAATAGGGCAAAATTGACATAGGCGAAGCGAGCCAAGAAGAAACACACATAGAAAGAGAGAGAGAGAGAGAGGAGCCTAGCCCGCAAAGGGAGAGATAAAGGCAATAACTATGTACATAGCGTTTGTGGGTTTGTGACTGAAACAACAGGAAACATAGAAAGATTGAAGCTTGTAACGAACGTCATTTGAAATACTCAACGCGCAAAAAAAGAAAGATTTTAAATATATATATATATATATATATATATATATATATATATATATACGCTTAATGCTTAGTCTTACGTGTTCTTTGTTTAGCATTGGAACATCATGTTCGATATAACTCACGTGTGTCTGTGATAGATACCACGCCGCGGTATTTTCGGCAGTTAGGTCCATAGTAGAGCTGGCAAAACGTTAGATTAATGGTTGGCTCGATACACTTTGATATAACATAAACACATTTACTTAGTTCTGGTGTTAGAAAATCAGTTCAGTTTATTCACCATAACATTGGTAGTTACAATAAATCCGTATGTCCTATAATTCAGTGCTGCAATTAAGCAGGTAATTCGCACGTTCCTGCAGTGATTGTGCGTCGATTGACGCGCATCGTGTCAAGTGGTAGCGGTTGATGTTACATTCTCCACAAAATCTGCACACACATTCGTCAATTTCGTAGCACGCTCCCTTCAGACATATAAAATGGTGATAACCATGCCAGGTTATCCTACACAACAGAGTCCGATTTGTTTGGAGAGCCTTCTTCCACTTATCTGTGATGAACGCTGGTCCTTCTGTATAGTTCTGCATTACAAAATTAATATTTCTTTCCTCTCTAAACTCTAGGTATCGGTCCAACACATCTGCATTAAATGGTATTCCATCAGATATGAGGTCCTCCGTGAAGGTTCTTTCTCGGCAAAGCGCTAGCGCTAGTGTCGCCGATGCGTTCCTAGGTAGTCCAAGTACACGCTGTATAAAGCAGGTTTTAACTCGGTCGATGTTCTTAAGATCTGTCAGGCTAAGGTGAGGCGCAATTACTTGTAAGCTATATTGGACGATTGGTGCGATCTTTATCTTGAATAGGTTGACGGCAATCTTAAGGTCGGTGTCACGAAGTTCTCCAAGAAGCATTATGACTGCCGTTGCTTTGGCTCGTTTTTCTTCTATGTGCCTCCCAAACGAGAGTCGTGAAGTTAGAGTCACTCCCAAATATGGGAAATAACTTACTAGCTCTATAGGAGTGCCGTTTATTTTTATATGGCGATCTGCGATGGCGTATGCTCCTCCACGACTAAAGTTCTGGTGTTAGTAAAGTGTATCTATATCTTACCACGCGATTTATATATATATAGATCGAAAACATTGTGATGATTTATTAATCATTTACAATACGTTTGCACACTCGGCAGTGCTCGCCTTAACAGGATGCGATAACATGCAGATGTGCCCTACGAGTCCACGCTGCATGTATGTAGAAAGTTTCGTTTTGAAAACTTCAATATCAAGCAAGGCTTTCTTATTCAAAAAACTCGTTGCGACACTTGATGCAGTTTGCTGGGCTAGCTACTTACTGGACCGATCAGGACCAAATCCGCTCTCCTACCATTTTTATATCTAACCGTGTAATTGGTCCAAGACCATGGTATTTTTCATTGGATAAAACATTTTTGCTCAATTTGCTCTATAGGCTAAGAAGCAATTCCGCATTCCGTAGAAAGTATTACAAGTGCATCCAGTTTAGAGTCGCCAATTCACGGCCTGTTTTATTAAACGTTGCATTCTTCATTGCAACGTAGACTATTTTCCAGAGTATTTGCCTTCACATATGCCTCCCCTGCTCATTCAAGTAGGTGACGTTCGAGATAGACACTGCCAGTCTAGCAATGGCTTCGATTGTGTCCATTCAGAACTTCTCTGGACAAAGTCTATTTAATTTTCCGGTCTGCGGGAAACCACTGATCATGTGTTAGTGAGTGTGGTCTCAGAAACGTGCGTTCTTTGCTTCAAGACATTGCTGGCATGTTGGAAGGTAACAGCACAGGCCCAGGGACAATTCATTTTCTTCAACCAGGAGGAACCTTACATCAAGCCTACAGCGAAATCAGGTTCGTCTTTTTCGAACTTTTGAACACATCAACCGGCATTTGTTAAGGAAAGAATTCCTAAAAGAAGAAGAAGGATGTCACACACATGTTAGCTTTAAATTAGCCTAGTAAAGTTTTCGGGCTGACCCTCATCCAAGATTTAACGTCCACGGGACTACTTTTCGCATTGCTCATAGGCGAACCTTCATAAATACAAATGTTCAACGATGGGGCTCGAACCCTCGCACCTATGTGTCTCCTCCGGACGCGACGCTCATACGAGTGCACCACGCCACCCGGCTCGACCTGTAAATTAGCCTGTGATAGTCCGCACTCGATAGTCCACATATTATATTACCCGTTCTGGAAGGTGGTGCATTTACCCTATACCGCAAACTATGAAAAACCATTGGCAGTTTTCAGGCTCGGAGGAGAGAACGTTTAGTGCTTGCTCATGCATCAGCTGGCAACAAATTAAATACCTGATTAATAAAAGGTACGTATCAACTGGTAACATTGTTTTGCAGCAAGCTATTGAATATGAGAACACTACGTCGTCTTGTCCAGCCTAAGTGCCCAAGAAAACATTATAGACGAGACGGCAGCGCCACGCCGTTGCCAAACGGAATAATAATAATTTTGGCAAACGGAATTATAATATTTATATAGCGAGAAGATCAACATTCGACGAACACTCAGTTGGACCTATCGACCGAACTCGTATAGACAGCAGACGACTGTAACCTGGGCGTCATAAGAATGAGTCAGGTCGAATGAGATGGGTTGACTCTGCAGTGCGCAGGTGCGTGCCTGGTTTAGGAACTATGAAAGGATTGTTGCCACAACTGATTACGATCATATCAGGTAGCGGGACTATTACCAATAACACCACTACGCGTTGTTGCTACAAGACAATTTGGGCTTTGGGCGACAAATTTCCCGTGCTTGACTCTTATTTGACTTTGGATCTTGAATTGAAGGTTTCGTCAGTTGACCAGTTGCCTACGACGAAAGTTAGCTAATCCATCAATGGTCAATCTCGATAAGTTTGCTCATAGCTGGCAATTTGCTTTAAAGCATGTCAAAATGTTCAATCCATTTGAACCAAATTTGTTAATCCACTGGCTGGAAAAGCATATTTGTTATATGTGTTTGCCTGAAAAAGTAACAATGTATTCTTAAGATCTGTATTAAATGAAGATAAATGAATCTGGCAAAGACGACAAAACGTCTAGGTCAACTTGGAGCTACTGGAGGTGCTCTCAAATCTAAGCGCACAATAATCTAAACAATACTAAACATCATTGTGAGGCAGATTTACATCCCGCAATTGCCCCCGTGCTCTGTTACTATTTTTTTGTTTGGCTGTTCATCTCGTCCTTATTCAATCACCGTTGTTGTTAGCATTCCTCTAAGAGTATACTTACTACTAAACTTGTTTTTTGTTTTGTTATCCTCACCGTATTGTTTTTGCAGTATTATCACTGTATTCTCTTTTGGATGCGGTTCTCTCTGCCATTGTGGCTACAGAAATGACATTGTGCTGCAGGCTGTCGCACGTACGTACAATATGAAGTCACGCGACTAACTTTCGACACGACTTCTGTCCTAGGTTGGCCTACCCTGCTCCTTTGCGCACAACGTCTCGGCAGATCTAACCGTGACAAGCCTTCTCATTCTTCTTCCTCTTCGTTTACACCTCACAGACTGTGACCGAAGCTGCAGGCAGCATTTTCCCGGTGGACGGCTATTTCAATTTAAAACGCTGCGCTTCTTTCTCGTTCTTCCTGCAGCGTCCATTTTAATAACCGAAGCCAACCTTGCGACTCGTTACTTCACCGAAATGGCAGCGTGATTTTGTCTCATTTCCCTCCCGCTGCGACCAATGACGCCACAGCTGCCGTTTTTTTCATCGTCGTTGTCGGGCAACGCCACTGCCGCAGTTACACATGCTCCCATACCGAACAGCAACATCCTTCAACAACCCCATCTCAGCGCAATACCCCCTTCCCCCCCCCCCCCCAGCAATTTCGGTTGAGTCCAAGCTCTTTCCTTTGCAAGAGAGCCTTTCCAACTGCCGTCCGGCTCCGGAGAAAACGTAGGGAAACTTCTGCCCCTCTTGCTACGTTTTCTGCCCTCATCTGTGAGATTGTCCCGTTACTTTACTTGCTGCTCATTGACTGCACGCCACTGCTGGTATGGTTGGTCTGAGGGGTTTACCTAGGCCCGTAGTGTGCCCACAGTACATCGGCGTCCCCCAGCGTCTTGCCCTTCATCTCTCCATCTTCCACCCCCTGCTCACCACCCATCTCGCGTCGCACCTCCGCTTCTCTTCCACGACCATACAGCTGCCAATGAGCAACAAACGTCAACGAGCCAACGACGCAAACGGTGGCCCGCCTTAGCCCGACTAAAAGAAAACATACCAAGATGACACAAACGTGTTGTTTTTGTGTTGCTGCCTCTTCTGCTGCTGCCTCTGCTGCTGTTGCGGCTACAGTTGTCATTGTTGTTTTTCTGCTGCTGCTGCTGCTGATGATGATGATGAGGTTGTCGGTCAAAACCCATCGTACACAGACAGAATACAGTGACCCGACCGCGAAACTCGACTCAGTGGCAGAAGAGCAAGGGCAAGGGCGACGCTGGTGGCTTTGTCGTCGCACGTCTATCCACCAGTCAGTACGCCTGCTGTAATATCCGTTTGGCTTGGCTCTGGTTGCCCTCGAGCGTGTGTTGCCAAACGAAGTTTTGTCTGTCGTGTTCGCGTGTGTCTTTCAGTGTGTGGATGTATGGTGTACACATTAGGGGGTTTGGTATGTCTGTCTGTGTGTGTGTGCTTGTGTCTGTATGACTGTGCCTGGTGGGTGTGAATGTACCAACCTGTGAAAGATTAAGCTACGGGTTCAACCGAATGTCGTGTCTGAACGACAGCGCTCCCCCAACCCCCTCGCCGCCTCCCACGGGTCTAGGGGTTCAAGTCGCCGACCCGAATCCCCTCGACGACGAAGGCTGACGACAACGTCGGCCGTCGACGACGATGATGAAGACGAAAACGCCCGAGACGGAGACGTTTTCACCGACGACGCTCCACTGGTTGGATTCAATAAGGTTATTTCGCTTCCGAGCATTCCCCAGCAGGGCGCCCAAAGAGGGCAGGCGTACGGGGGGGGGGGATTGGTGGTGTCGTTGCTGCCCCCCCCCCCTTCCCCTACTAGCGGCGCGACCACGCTGGATGCCCGCTGCGTCGTCTGGTGGGCCGTCAATAAATGAAAGGTCTGTGACTGTGCTTCCCTCTCTCGTTCTCTTTCTTTCTCTAGTTTTCTTGCCGGTTAACGTATTTATATATACAAGCGTACCATGGATGAATGCTGCTCTGCTTGCTGAGGCGTTGTCAACGTAGGATAGGTCGCCGACGTAAGCATCCACAGGCCTGTTCTTCAACCTGGCAGCTTTCGATTTCAGTTTCGGGCCAGCTAGCACAGTTCTTAGTTCAAAAGCACAGAAAACAGCTTAAGGAGACGCTTGAACAGCTAGATATGTAAGCGATCTGTTCAAAGTACACAAATAATGTTTGATCATACTCTATCTGAGTGAATTAAGTTGATTGATTTAATAAAGAATTTACATTTAATATCGGTTACGAACCGAAAATTGATCATATAGAAAGTACTGACTGTCTCATCAATTAAATAAGTTAAACGTGTATTCATTTATTTGTATAAAGTTTTGACAGTAATCTATTTGCTAATGTTATTCCAGTTATGCTATTATATATTTAACTTGACATTTGCTTTATATCACATAAACCGTGAAACAAACCTAAGTAGGCATGATTTTATCATTAAGTAGTTGTTTGCCTATCTTACGCCAGTTTCTTTTTCTGGAAGGTTTTGGGACCGTACGATGTATATGTGCCACTAGCAGCCTGCGTAACTAGTGCGGAACTCACAAATCCATCAAAACCCGATTTCCTCTCCACCCCACTAGACTCGGTAATACTCGGCACTGCTTCGAATGTGTTCAATAGACTAACATGAGTTAGAAAGAACACTTATTGCTGACCCTGCTCTAAAACTGAATGCAACAAATATCAATATTTATCCGACAATGCAACAAATATCAATATGTCCGACATAGGCACGTGGAAAGCAACCGCTGTGTTGCACTATTTACGTTAACATAAAAAGATCTGCTCCTCACATAAATAAATGCACTTATGCAAATTCAAGCAGTAGAGGACTTAACTCCAACGGCTTTCCATACTGTCGAAATATACTTTCCCCCATAAGCATCACTCTCTGATAGCCCGAAATTTTCATATAAGAGTACTATGAGTCAGGGGAGTGCCCGTTCAGATCAATTGGCTGGGATCGCCCACGGGTTCCTGCACCTGTCCAAAACTTACAAGCGCGTTTTCTTCAATCTGCGCTCATTTCGGGCGCTTTTGGCTAGAAGGGGTGTCTGCCTTTCTTTGCAGCGTTTTTATTTCTCTTAGAAACCTCTCTCACCATAGCTGCTCCCAACTTTCAGGCTTGCATACTAGAGACGATGTATTCTGCGAACTTATTTAGGCTGACCGCGGGTTGCGGACCTTGTGGTGTGGGTCTTCCTACCTGGTCTATTTCTCTCGGACATGTCTGCTTAAGCAGAGCATTGAAAACCTCAGCCACTGTTTTGAGGTACTATTTGAATCATCCTTCACAACTTTGAAGAGACCCGTCTGGACGAATGGTATTACCGGTCTTTTATCTATGAGCTTGTAGATCTTCTGCAAATTCAGAGGGGTTTAGACCCCTGTGTCCTTTAATCGAAATTTTTGGAGACAGAGATCATGGTCTGCGTCTTGATCTCGTAGACTCCTCGACCTCCCCATTGATTTTTACTATTATATATAATAGCTTTACAAAATGGAGGTATTGGGGGTATGCTATGGCACGTGCCAACATTTGTCCAATGCGCACCGCCTTAGTAGATGAGGGGCTACATGAGTATGTATCGTCGTGGCTTATCAGCTGACTCTTGCCTCCATTTATGGAAGCCATTATGTGAAGAAG
>QVRM01005940.1:0-35311 GCA_003439945.1 Dermanyssus gallinae | reverse complement strand
ACTCTTACATGCGCCTATCGCGTAGATTAGAGCACGAATTTGATTTTTTATGATATCCTCTATCTATATAAATAAACATGCACATTCCGCCATGTTGTCGGTCGACGCGGCGGTGCTGTTGCATTGTATATGTATATATATATATATATATATATATGGGTTTTTGTCTCGCTTGACATGTATACATAAATACTATGCTATCTTTACAGTCGCACTTAGTAGCGCAGCGTAAATCTTGATATATGTAAGTTTCCTTAACATCCCATAAATATTGTTTGAAAGGACAAAGGTATCCGGTAAGACAATAAGGGGTTATACCCGCCCATTCTATCGCGGCATTGCAAAAGGCTAAGATAATCTAGATAAACAAGCCCTAATCAAACACCACCGAAGTAGTGCAGATAAGTTTAAACACAGTACTATTCTCAACATCAGGGCAATATCTCAAACATCAGGTACGCGCCCTTTAGGTTAACGCCCTATTGCACAGACACTCTAGTGTTTGTGCTTATGCAGCCGTCATAAATTGCACTAGTCCTCTTGTATCATTACGCATATACAAAGCTTACATACTGGCAATCAAAGTCGTATGATAAAGCATAATTCCGTACCGGGAGAATATTAGCTGAATTGTATAAGCTTCAGCTAATGTTAGGTAACTCGAGTTTTTCTCACGCTCCCCTTTATGGGTCTGCTGTTCTTATCGCGAGGACCGATTTTGTTAAACATGTGGACGAAAGGCACGTAAAGGACTCAGCCGTTTTTAAAGTTTTTATAACGTCGTAGGCTCTTTCTAGACGTAGTCATTAGTCTGTTTGCATGAAAATAACTATCAGGGGTTTATTACGGTTTATAGGTGATATCACAGATATAACGACGACAAATTGAAGACGTATGATTAAATTAACGCGAGCCTCGTTATCAAATGTTTAAGTATTCGTCGTATGGGCAAACATTTCTAGCACATGTAGGTGCGTATACATGTGAGTTAAGTTCCGTTTTTAGTTCTTCACGTAGTAGACACTTATTGTAGTTTATTGCTTGTGAGGACGCAAAAAAACGAGATTACTCTACCTAGCACGGCGGCTCTTGATAAACATAGTCGTGTTTGGAAGGATAGGATGGCCGACCGTTAACGTTCTATTCTAACTCAATTCAGCTCGACAAGATGTAAAGTGTTAGGGTGTAATAATACGCTATATACATCTAAGTAATACTACATTTTTACATATGGAGGAGAAAATATAGGCTTTACATTGTGTATATTCCAGCTTAGTTCCCTTAGAGTAGCACAAGGGTCAGACAGCCGAGTTCACGTCAAGCAAATGCAATACAACGCATTGAGATCGTGATTCGAATGAGGTCGCCCTTTTTAGGTTATTGCATTCTACGAGCTGTGCCGGTTACATTTTCCGGAATCCCACAGTAAAAGGGCGCAATCTGAAAGGTAAACAACGATTATTCGTCGCAACGATTATAATTAAAAAAAACAGGACATTGCTGAAGCAATCGCAATTGCTAGGCGGACTGTTCATGATGGATGACGCACCTCAGATCGCCCGTGAACAACCATCGATATCAGAGAGATATCAAAATGCCTTACACACAAGCAACACCGCATTGCAAACGCATCACATTGTTCTCGTCATCGTACGAGCGACTTTCGTCGTTGTTGTCGTTGTCGTCGTCGCCTTCGCCTTCTTCCTCGGTCGACGCAAATAGACAAAGTAGCAAGTTTGGCCAATTGGGGAACTCGGCGGGAGTTACGAATTGGCAGGGCATTGCAATCAGCGAGCCATTTCGAGACTTTTTTCTCACGCATCTCATTGCCTGCTCATAGCAACAACTACGCGCTGCGCGGCAAACCCTCGCACCAGTCGAATCGGATTCGCATCATTGCCATGAAGTGACAGACAATGAATGAAGGGCTTCGTATGGTAATCACACACACACTCACACCGATGCCTGCTACTATTCGTATGCTACACTTAGGCTGAACTGAGCACCGATGCAAAACGCGCCGATGCGAATAAGGCTTACCCGGCCTGCGCTGCTGGTCCGTTTGCTAGGGGGCCTATGAACGAGCGAGTCGAAAGGATGACTCTATTTGAACTAATTCTGCATGAAGCAAGTATCTTTGTGGGACGTGGGACATCGCTCACCGATGGTGCTGCTGTGGTGAGGTTCTGCGCCGCATCATCGTTGACGGCGAGCGGGCGGGCGGATCTACGGAATGTCGTTACCGAAGCCAGCAAAATAACCCGATGAGCGGCAATTATCTGTCCTGTTAGGTGGGAAGTCTCCAGCACCTCAGCTCAATAGGCCAATGAGGCCGACTAGAGGGGCCCGCTTGGGGTAGCCGGGTGGCCGCATCAGGCCCGATCCAGCCTAGCCAAAACAACTTAAAACACATTAATCCCAATATAGATCAACTACCTTCGGTCTATTGTCTATTCTCTCACGTAATGCGTAATTCGGCCTATTTGAACAACCACTGATCAGCTCGACCTACTAAAACGGATAAGGGTACTAGTTTGTAGTAGCTAGAGAAGAAGGACACTGTAAAACTCCTTGTCAGGTTTGTTTCTAACGTCCACTGATGGAAATCGAAAAAAGGTTCTTTGTTGCTAATGAACAAAATGCATACACACGTTGTGATTTTTTCTCGTTTGTTTGACACCATTTTGGTTGACATGGCGTATATGTTTCAGCAGTGTGTTTTTTCGTACAATACAATTGAAGCCGACGCATCCGGATAATGGTGGTGACATATATTATTTGGCAGTATGTTACGAGGCTTTCAGCCAGATGCCTTTGGGATTTAGCAATCTGCTCGATCACGCGTCTAGTGCTCATCCAATACTAAATCACGCTTTAGATTGGCTCTGTTGCAGCACTGGTATGGGCCAGGCTGGTCTTTATGCAGTCTTGGTGGCTGTGCCTTTTGTTATGGAAAGCTGACGACTTTACACCTTTATTACTGTACATATCTGACAGATTAGGATTCGACGGTATTGGCCATTTGTGCCATGCACCAATAGGGGCTTCTAGCAAAGCGTTGCTATCTCCAAGCATGTTTTTTATCCTGCAATAAATCGCACGGAATAAAAATATGAGCCTTCGTAACAGAGCATGGGTAGAAGGGAACAGAAAAGATGAAAAAAAATCCAATACTGAAGTGCAATCGCGTCTTAGCATGTCTCTAAGAGCAAGAGTAAAAAGAAAGGACTCTCAAGTCTACCCAAACTGTCATGGTAAAAAAATGCTTGCGCTAACGTGGAATTACATTTTAAAGTTAAGCAACAGTTAGTTTAATAAGATCGTTATAGACCTGCAAAAACACAGAAACGTAAATGAATTTTAAATGGTATGCACTGCTCAGATGAAGCTAAACAAAAATATTTATGACAACAAGCAGACACTTCGCATAAACACCATTGTTAGCTGGCGAAGATATGTATGTAGTACGTGTATACGGTAGTTTTTGCGTGTCTAGACGTGCATACGTAATGTTTACCACAAATTAGTTTAGATCTTTTCTTCTTTGGCGTATTAAACGGCGATAGTTGGTATAATTACCAATACTCATTGTAGTTATTTATATATATATATATATATATATATATATATATATATATATATTTGTGTGTTTGTTTTGTATTAGAGGGCATTTAGAGGACATGCACCTTCGCGAGAACAAATGCGCTCAACGATTACTTCTTTGAGTGGGAATAATAGTTGGTTAGATAGTTGGTCCCGTAGAATAGATGTTCTACGGGACACAGACAATGAAGTCAAACGCTTGGAAAGGCTAAAACTACAAAATCGATATTTAGCAATCGATTTCACTGTCGATGTCTATAAAGATATCCACGCGTGAGAAGTTTCACAAAGTATCCCCTGAGTGCATAATTGTATGAATGAAGTTTGTATGAAGCCAGGCGACAGGCCCCACCTATATATAAAAATATGTTTTTATGGGACCGTCTTTTGCGGACGGCAAATTTATTTAAACTCCATAATTCCTCACTGAGCCTAAAGTTTTCATACATACAACATTCTCAACAATTGTAACAATTAAGGGCATTTTGCAGAAAAAGCTATCGCCCGTGTTTGATATATAAAAAAAAAAAAAAATATATATATATATATATATATATATATATATTAATATATTGTGTGTGAGTACACTTACTCATGGCCAGGACATATATAGATGTACAGATTGTACATTTGGCGCTGATCCCTGTTGTCGGCCAGCAAAAGAAAACGAAGAAAATGGTCGTGCAGAAGAAAGTCAGATGAAACGTAAGATGGTCCAGCGTGTGCAAGCCAAATGTCGCAGTGTATACATACATACATGCTTACGTACATATATACATACATACATACATACATACATTCTACGGCATATTGCGATGGCTGCCACCCGTATGCTATACTTGCAGAGAGGGTCGCGCGCGAATACACTGACTGCGAAGTGGATAGATTATTAACATATGACACTCGCAGGGCCGACGACGACGACAACAACAGCAGACCGTGGCTTCTACGTCCACTCCGGCGACTTTTCGAGTGGCGACTGCTTCTCGACGAATGAGAGCTAGACCAGCCAGCCAGCCCGTCTGCGTGCGTGCGTGCTTCCTAGCTGCTTATGGGAACAACGAAGGCAACGAGGACGACGCAGAAACGACGACGGGACAGCCATTACGGATCGCAACGCGGAGATGGTAACGTGGCAATGGTACCGACGACGACGACGACCACGACAAGGACAACAGCAACAACACAACAGCAACAGCAACAACAACAACAACAACAACATCAGCGGTTGTAACAGAACTAGGAGAGAGAGTATATCTGCAGTGAGATATTCGCAGTGAGAAAGACCAACAGTACCAGCGGGAACGGTAGTGGTGATACTTCCGAGTAGAAGAAAAGGCAGAGGAACAAATCGCGACCCGCGCAAGTCATAGATGTCGTTGTCGTTGTCGTCGTCGTCGTCGCCGCCGCTGCTGCTCTCGTTCCCGTCCTCAATGGATAGTCGTCATCTGTGTGCGATTATTGTGTCCCGTAGTTCTGAGGTCGCTAGTCGCTGGATGGCTGTTACTGACTTGACTCTAGTCGGCCGGCAGTAGGAGCCTACCCGAATAATGGACGACTAAAGCATCAGCGATGTATCTTCGTATGAATATTTTGTTGTTGTTATTGTCGTTGTTGTTATGGTCGTCGTCGTTGTCGTCGTTGTTGTTATGGTCGTCGTCGTCGTTGTCGTCGTTGTTGTTATAGTCATTGTTGTTGTTGATGTTTTCCTTGATAGCGTTTTTGTGGCTGTGGACTTTGGTACTAGGTCGTAAGTTTGTTTTCCTCTTTGGTAGGTTGTGTTCAATCTGGATCGGTTAATTGTCTAACTGCAGCTACATTTCTCCGCTGGAGTATGAGAAAAGTCCAGTATGACAAAGCTAGGTTCTGGCTAAGGACAGGTATAAATAGATGCCATGCGTGTAAAAGGCTCGAACCAGCTAACGATCAACGACAAGTAGGTTTAATTATCCTTTGAAGTCCACTGAGCTAACTATTATGCAGAAACGGCCACACTCAGCAGGAAGTCGTAATGGAACAGCGACTAAGAGGGTTTAGTCGCAAGTTAAAAGAATGTTCTTATATTCCTAAGCTACAGTTGCTGTTGTCGCTGTCGCAGCTCGTGCGGATGTTATATTATTGACATTTTTATTCTAAAAATTATGCATATACCGATTTATTATTTAATTTCACGGTGACAGGGAGAGTAAATTATACTTATATATATATATATATATATATATATATATATATATATATATATATATATATATATATATATATATATATATATATATACTACTACTAACAGTATACTTGGTGATACCGCTAATACCTGTAGTGGTTACAGGTCTTAATATTGAAGGTAATGCGTCTATATGTATCTATAGCACATTCGTTTTATGATGTCTTCAATGATCGCGGTAATGTTGTAGCTCTTGTTATTTTGGCTTAGTTCTTTGGTTTCTAAAATCACTTTACCAGGCAGACGGATCTTAGGAAAACCTTAGCTCACCTCGCAAGAGACATGCTCACTCCTCGTTCTTGTATTTATTCATTCATTTATTAATCACCTTTGTTAGGTATATAGTCAAATATTATACATAAAAACACGGTCACTGAGTCAGCCTGGCCAGTGATTCAACTCTGGGGCACTCCCCCGCATGATATCTCCCACAAGCTCTCCCACACCTGTTACAGATACATTCTTCTGGCGGCTCATGGTACCCTTGAGTTTTACAGAGAACATGGTGGAAGCCATGCACTGCATAGCGTACTACAACACTTCGGTTGGTGCGATGCAGTCCCTTCCACGCATTGTTTGTCATTGCACCCGTACTAAAGAAGTTGGGGTCCACGTCTGACAATCTCACCTCCCACTGACAGATAAAGTCCCTGTAGGCCTGTGTTTCCGGCAACCGGAACTGGCGTTGCAGGTCCTCCATGAAGAGCGGGGAACCGGCGAGTAAATAGACCAGACGATTGCGGCATGACGTGTGGAGGCCGAGCACTCGCTTGAGAAAGGCGGGTTTTACTCGATCAAGCCTAGTGAGCTGGGCCACGCTCAAGTTCTCCCAGATAAGCTGTATGCCAAAGGATGCCGTGGGCGCGATCTTAAGGTTGAAAAGTTTTAGCGCCGCGTTAAGGGAGAGAAGCGTGGGTTTCTCAATTCCGACGCCTGCTACGAGGGCTTTTCTGACCCTCTCGGCGATGTGCTCCGTAAAAGACGTACTGGAGGTCGGGAGAGAGAGGCCAAGATACGGAAAGTTGTTGACATACTCCAGTGGTGTGGAGTACAACCGTAGCTCATCGCTGGTTGCAAGTCGACCAGCTTTACGGAACTTCATGGCCTTGGTCTTGCCGATGTTGATCTCGAGTCCTACATCCGCCACGTACTGCTCGAGCCTCGCTAGGCTCTGCTGCACCTCGAATCGGCTTGTTCCATATATCGCGAGATCGTCTGCGTATAGCGTCGCGGAAGATCGTTGAGCAGGATGGAGAATTGCAGCGGACTTAAGTTGTCCCCCTGCGCGACTCCCGTCGTTTGCACAAAGGGGCACAACTCAGCCACCTCATCCTGTATGGTGATCGGGTTTTCCTGCAGGATTGCCCCGATGAGCTGGAGGATGTTGGCAGGCACGCCCGCTTCAGCCAACTTGAAGATAATCTTGTCTCTGGGAGCTCCATCAAAGGCCGAGCGGAAATCCACAAAGACGGCGTACAGGAATTGCTTCGCGTGCCTAGACTGCATCACTCCCTGAACCCCGGCCAGCAGAATCTCACACGCAGTCAGTGTGGACGTGCCTGCGCGGAAGCCGTGTGCATCCCTTTCGGGATGGCGCCGAGTGCCTCGAGGAAGTGAGACAGGCGGGCGGTGAGGATGGCAGAGAGCAGCTTGTAGCAGCAGCTCTTTTTGGCTATCCCACGCCACGAGCTGGGCTCTCTGGAGTTGCCCTTTCCCTTCGGGATGACTGTTAGATGAGCACTCTGCCAGTCGCTGGGGAGGCGACCCTTGCGCAGACTAGCGTTGAAAAGGGCGGTCCAGCAAGAAGCAAGTATCATGGCCTCCTTGAGGTGCTTATTACGGACTTGGTCGGGACCGGCGGCCCTGTTGAGACGGAGTCGTTGCATGACGCCAAGCACCTCGGTGAAAGAAAACTCTGCGGAGAGTGAATCGCGTAGCAGCATTGTTTTCTCGTCCCAGCCTGCTTCGTAGTGGAGGATGCCGCGCGGGATGGTGTCGGCCGACGCAAACATGCGGCTGAAGTGGGAGATGAGCGCCGATGAGTTGATAGGGCAGGTGGGAGATCCCTGTCGGCGGAGCCACTTGTACGGTTGTCGCTCTGCCTCATCCAACAGCGCGGACTCCTTTTGTTCCAGGTACTTGGCGCGTTCAGCTTTGTACGTCCGGCGACACCAACTTTTGAGAATGAGGAAGAGTGGCCGCATCCTCGGGTAAAGTGCGGCTAGGAGGCAAGCGCTGAGCTGGGCCTGGTTGGCTGCTTTGCACGCACTGTTGAAACATGGACTCCCCCTTCTTGGCTTACTAAGACCTACTAAGTTTTGTTTCTTACTAAGACCTACTAAGTTTTGTTTATTTATACAGGGCCTTTTATAACAATATGTACATATTTTAAGGTGTGGTAAAACTCGGCAAGAAAATCTTTTTTTCAATGAGTGGAGGGGCGGAAACGTCGTGTTTAGGAGGAGGATGAAATTGATAAAAGTAGCTATTCTGCTTTTTTCGTCCTACTTAGTTGTGTAAAATCTACGTTTGCGAGAGAACTAGTCAGCGCACGAAGGAACCGCCGAATAAGCTTTGTTACCCAGCAACTACGTCACGCAGCGCCACCATTTTGGTACGAAAATGATGGAGATTAAATTTGCTATTACGCGAGGATAGTCGTTTAAGCGTACATTTTTGGCCGTAATGACAGTTTTTCGCGGTTCTGCACGTGAAAGCGTTAACGTAAGATATTACAACATATCGAATTTTTATGATTTTTCTTAATCTGGCTATTCTTACGCTACGCAAGCTAGCCGAACACGCCGGTATGATCAGTTTCTTCAAGCGTTAACTGGTTCTCCCGCAAACGTAGATTTTGCACAACTATAGAAGAGAAACAAAAGCAGAATAGCTACTTTTATAAATTTCATTATTATTCCTAAACAAGACGTTTCCACTCCTTTCCACTGAGATTTTTTTTATTGCCGGGTTCTACCAAACCTTTAAATATGTACATATTATTCTGAAAAACCCTGTTATATTTCAATATTTTCCAAAACTCAACACACCTAGTCCAACGACCCTCAATACATCATCAACGATCCACTACTACTAGAGAGGGAAAAACGAGACAGGTAACGGGTGGATGACTATCGAGCAGTATGTGTGTAGCTGACAACATCACTGTATTATGACAACGTATTGCAGGTGTTGAATACTACAATTACTACATATTTTGTTTTATTTCAAGTCCGTGCAGCTTCTTTTTGTTCTTCCCAGCCTTCAGTCAGGCAAACGCCCAGAGCTATCGCTAGAAAGGTCATGTCCTCGGGCGTTGCTAGTCGCTCTTCTGTTTTTGCAAGGCTCTTTCATGGAGTCGGCTCCAATTCCATTCTTCTCGCCCTTGCACGCCCTGGCTTCTCATTGGCTGTTCACACCGTGCAAAGCGATCGCGGGTAGATCAGCTTTCATCAGAGGTGAGCATCACCTCAGCGGGCAATCCGGATGCCACTGTTGTAGGCCGAGCGCTTGTTGTAGTACCGTTATTTTTTGGGTAGTAAATATACGCATATCCGACCTCGATGTGGTGTCTGCGCTGTTCTCTTCGCCTGCTTCATTGAGGTGAGACAGTGGAGGCTAGTGGCCTTGCAGAGTCAGAATAGGCTGGAAGCATTCACGAAGGAGAAGCATCCTCTGGGTACCTGCATCAGGGCAAAACACGGCTCAGAGCAAATCGGAGGTGACCAGCCATTCTTCCCGTGCTACATGCAGGTCGTGCGTGGATGTCTGGCCTTCACTGGTTGCGCCGCCGGGATTGACCTTTGAATCACGTTTCCGTTATTGCCGCATTTTACCCCACTTTATGCCATTTTATGTTACATTCATTTGATTGCTACACGCATACGGTACCGTCCGGTAGGCACGACAAACAATAGCTATTTGTCGTTGACCGCTTCTAAGTTGCGTCGTGAGTGAGCCGTCTCCGCCGAATAATGGTGATCCTCCCCAGACCGGCGACACACAGAGTACCGCCGAATATCTGCCACCATCGCCAACTACATATCTGGCCTGTTTAAAAGTTTGGGCTACGTTCTATCTCTGATACCGTGCTATTTTTTTGGTGGGCCAATTTCACGATACTGAACACAGGGGGCTACCAGCCGAAATTTGCCTACTGTGTACTGATAATTCTCTCAGAGCTGCCTTCTATGCTCTTATCTCTCGATGCGTTACTAATGACATCTCATCTTACTGAGCGTTTTGACTACGATTACAACTACCAGACATTTGCATTTAAGCACGGTAATTTCTACCTTTCCATTTCTGCAGTAACCAGAGCGCGCCCTAAAGTGCTTACTATTGAGCGCCACTTACCAAAAACCTTGTTGTTGGTCGCACTGCCTTTCTCTTCCAGTTCTAGGTTAGCCTACCGGAAATTGTTATCGCCCTTACTTTTTCTACTGTGCGGACAGGAGAGTAGCTCTTATGACTTATACTACTTTTACTACTACGAATGTTATTACATTCAGCCGCTAAGCGGAGGTAATCGTACGGTGGAAAGGTCCAGGTTCCGACGTCATTACTGTGGCAGACGCTAAGGCAACACTATAACGCTCTGCGATGCACAGGCCATTTGCCGGTCGTGCGTTTCCCGACGGCGGCTTCATCATGGCCCTCGCACAGCATTGCTTCTAGGCCCAATAAGCCCTCAAAGGCTCCAGGTCATTCTAGGCTTCTTCTGCTCCACACCATACTCGTCGATGATATTCTCCCAACGAGAGAATTTTCCAACACTAATATCCAACGTATTTGTCACTACGTGCTTACACAAAACGTCGACAACCAACATAGTTTTGTTTCAACAACAGAGTCTAGCGATCTCAGCAATAAAAGCAACTTATGATGAGTAAGACAGTGTACCTCTTTTCTCCGCATGGAGGAAAGGCGCTGCTTTGGCTTAACGAATTAGTTCGTTTTGGCTAGTACTGTCATTAAGAATTACGACATTGCTCATTTATAGCTCTATCACGCATAGAGCTTTAGCTTTTTTTAATTGTATCATTTAAAATCTGTGTGTTGTATGGAAGAAGGATTTCCTAAAAGCGGATGCCAATTTCAATTTTGAATATTGAGCGTCTCTCTCTTTCTTGCGGAGCCTAACCCTGGCGGGCGGTCTTCTTTATGACAATCAAATAAACTGGACTCTTTATAGGAAACGCCTTGTACGCGATGAGTAAACTGCATCCGGAAATGGAGTCGGTAGCACCATCTCCATGAGGAAGACATCTGTCTTTCTTGTATCGAATAGTCCGGCCTGCACAGTGTTGCTCAGGTCAAAAGCACGATGCGGTTGGACAAGGAGCCGCATAAACAAATAGAGAGTATAAGGGGGATATATGGGATAGTATGATCGTCACGGTCGTAGTAGTCGCGTATGCCTATCGATAATATTGCTGATACCAGTGTAGAGCTACGCCTGTTTTGTTTCGGTGGCTTTAGTTGTTCTCGGACGTACCTTCGGATAAAAATTCGATTTACTTCTTTCGTTTGCAAAAAAGTGCTTTTGCAGCTTAAGTAGCCACCGAACTAGAAGCAATGAATACGCCACGTTGGCGGATTGCAAGCCACCATGATAACATATATGCTTGCTTGTCATCTCTGAACACTAATAGGAGGTTAGTTTGCGATTCACGTATTTTAGCTGCTTACAAGTCACAACGACTGAACAGTCGACGCTTGATAGCTATGACCCTCGAGACTGGCCTTAGCTATTTTGTGACAGGATCCAACTAGCCCAGCAACGCCCTTCGCTATAGGAAGGACATGGAGCAGAACAACAGAAAAAGGAAGAGTTACAAGCGATGCAAAGTTGTGCAATTAACACATGGTCCACGCGCTATCCACCAACGTAACAAAATGCCAGCATTAGCGTCGTCATCAGTCATCATAACGATCACAGTGGCAACCAGTCAAGGCGGTAGTGAGCAGAAAATGAAGGAGAGAACAAGGAGCATGAAATACTAAAACGGATGGCGATGTAATAAAAGTCAGCGATGAACGGACGATTGCTGAAACAAAACGAAGAAAGTTACATGGCGATATTGATGATGATAACGATCATCATCAGGGGGTCAATGATACCAAAGAATAATCTCCAACAAAGTGATCGAATTAATGTAAGCGAGGTATCTGTTTGCAAGGGGTCGGATTCGGACGCAAATTAAACACTCGCGCGAGCCGCAACAAGAGAAATCCAAGTGGGGTAGCATGAGCTGAGGGTGAAGCGGTGCAAACATGGTGAGTCAGGAACGGAAAGGGGTTTAGGGAAAAAAATCAGGCATGAAGAAGTAGTGGAGCAAGGGCATAATGAAAGAGAATTAGCGAGAAAGTAAGGAGTCAGGGAGAAGGAACAGAAATGAGAGAGAGAGAAAGGGCGGGATGGAGAGAGATTTAAGAGTGGTGATGGAAATTGAACTATGCTAATGGCAAAGGCGACGGAAGGCCGTCCGACGCGACTCGTTCTTTGTCAAGAGGAGACAGCGATAGGTCGAAAGAATGAAGAATGGAGCTGAATGTATGTGTAGTCCATCCAGACTCGGCTTCAAGGCAATGCCAATGCCAATGGCAGCAGAAGCAACAACAACAACAACAGCAGCAGCAGAAACACCGAGCGTAGCGTGGAATGACATCTGGCAATGGCAGTGAATGAGGCGCTATTGCAACTGCGTTTCGCCCGCCAGACGAAAGTTGGTAACTGACTCGCTGCCTGGCTGGCAAGGCAAGGCCACATCGTCGTCGCCGTCCCGGATGGAACGTTTTTGGTGCTGCTCCAAATTCGAATGATGACGACAACGATATCTTTCAACCAAAGCGGTCTCTATAGTTGTTGTTGCTGTTGTTGTTGTTGTTGTCGTCGTCGTCGTCGTCGTCGTCGTCGTCGTTATCGTTATCGCTGTCTTTGTCGCTGTTGTTGTTGCTGCTGCCACCCGCATCGTTCTGTGCACTGATTTTGCTAATTTAGTTAGCTCCTATTAAGGCGTCACGAGTTATCGGTCCAAAGGAGCCGACTGACAGACCGTCCGCCATCCTATAAACGTATGGACGGAGGGAGAGAGAGATAGACAGATAGACATACAGAGAGGGATAGACACACAGAGAGACCGGCAGACAAACGGTCGGTCGGGAACTGTTCCGCCATTGTCAGAAATTTTAGCTGTACATTAAGGCCGCCGGGGAGGGGCCGGTGCATCCCACACACACCCAGCAGTCCAGCCACCCCCGCAGTACCCAACCTATGAGTGCCGATCTCCATTGTCTGCAACAGCGACAACGATGTTGACAACAAAAACAACAACAACAATAACAACAACATCAACAACAACAAGGACGTCGAAAACAACAAGCACAACGGCCGGGGCCGTCGCCCCAAATACGCTGCACAATTTTAGGCTAACGCCCTTGTTGTTTGGCTGCTCCCCCCTCTCTCTTTCCCGCAGCCGCCTGTGGAGACGGCAATTATCCAGCGTCTGGGACAAGAACTTGTCGTATTTACGAGTATGCATATACATGTATTTACGCATATATGTATATTGTAGCAGTGGTCGCTTGGGCGGTTAAAGCTCGGCTCTAAAGAACGGAGGCGGTACCGTGCATGGCAGTGGTCCTACTCGAGTGAACTCGTGTCCTCTTCCCTGGTGTTATTAAATTGGGTCGAGCATTGCTCTGCTCTGGTGGACTCCTCTGATGAAGAAGGCCCAAAAAGGTCCATTACAACTACGTAAGGGTGGCTAAAAATGCTTTTCTCTGCTAGGTAAATTAATAATACATAAAATGATATGTATACTCTAGCAGATATTAGTCTTTATAGATGTCCTAAGTAGGAAACAATTACATTGTATATATATATATATATAATGTCCTAAGTAGGAAACTATTACATTATATATATATATATATATATATATATATATATATATATACATATATATATATATATATATATATATATATATATATAACCGCATTGTGCACGTGTAAGAAAAGAGAATTGTCTCACCGACATCAGAACCTACGACTTCTAGTACCAGAGCCACCGGTCATTTACTCCACTTCGTAATATATATATATATATAGCAACCGCTCACTCAGGATCAACATCACGTTAGATTGCCGTTTACGGTAGAAAAGGTGATGCATCTTATGCGCGAGCTACCTAAGAATAAAAGTATTGGATCTGATGGGATATTTTGCGGACGTTGGATTGGGTCGTCCAATGTTTGAGCAGGGGAGCTGTGTAATCTCTTTAACCAGAAACCGGGTCAGCGAGGGACACATACCCCTGGATTAGCGCAAATGCAGGCATACATGCTTTTTACGGGCGAGAACGTGGACAATCCAAATCTCTACCGGGGTATCACGCCGGAGCACATTCCTATGAAAATCTTAGCTACGTTGCCTATTTTGAGAGTGTTTCCAACTGTAAAGAAGGCCCTAGCTCCGGAGCAATTCGGACTTAGGAAGAGCCGCGGATGGCGAGAAACCGCTTTGTGCACCTGCTGGTGGGGTGCGGACCAGCAGTGGAAACAGTTAGGGTCAGTCTTCGGTCATCTATTCGATTATCATTTCAGCAGTTTTTCTTGAAGTGGCAGGGAAAAGTGACTGAAGCCTCGGAATATCGGCGGTTTCTGCACTTTTTGTCGTGTGGAACGGTTGCTGAAGTGTTTCAGTTGAGCATAATGACGATTATATTTGTAGTTATGTGACATCTTGGAATGTAAAGTAATTGCAAAACGAAACAATCATATATATATATATATATATATATATATATATAGAACATATTGTGATGATTTATTAATCATTTACAATACGTTTGCTCACTCGGCAGTGCTCGCCTTAATAAAAATTGTGGTAAAAAGATGTCACGTGAAGTTAAGAATCAGTTGTCCGTGTCCTTGCTTGATGGTAGCCCCCGCTCTTAAGGACCCGGTGCGAGCGGTAGTTTAAGGTTCCTTGCAGAGTTAAAACGGTGGGATCCATAAGATTCCTCTTCGTGACGCCGAGCCCCAAGAGCGTCCTCGCAGATTCGGAGTCCCATACACCACTCATAGAGATAGTGATGGATCCGAATCTGCGAGGTTTACTATCTCCCACCTATTTATTAGGAAGGAAGGTAAAGGTTTTATCAAGGATATACTCCTTAATTTACTCAACAGACTCACGATAGCTCCTCTTAAACCCCACCAAAGACTCATATATTTGAAAGACTTTCTCATTCCCCGTCTTCTATATAAACTGGTTTCCGGTCCCAGACCATCTTACGCACTCCTTAGCGACCTAACTTAAAGAGATCAGAAAGGTTGTTAAGTCGAAATGGCTTAAGCTCGAAAACTCGGTGCCGAGCGCCTACCTGTACACGCACACAGCACACGGCGGTCTGGACATCCTCTGCATCCAAACATTCATTCCCAGACTCCGCCTCTTCCGCCTGACAGCACTACAACACTCCACGCACATTGGGGTCCAATGGATGCTAACCACCGAGCACTTCAAAAAAGAACTTGCGAAAACAAGACTTCTTTGCGAGCGCTTGGGAACCTCCATTGAGACCGCTCCACAAGAGACCGATTACTGGTCTCAACAACTACACAACACGTTCGATGGGGCACATTTTAAAAAAGCACACGAAACGCCCTTTGTACATTACTGTATTAAGGGTATGCCCTACCTATCTGGTAAGGAGTATTTAAACCTACTAAAGCTCAGGATCAACGCACTACCAACGCGTGCCAGATTGGCCAGGGGACGCCCGGGCTACAACAAACGTGGTAGGCACGAGTGTCATGCGCCTGAGACGTTGGTTCATGTCGCTCAGATGTGCGATACAACACACAAACAAACCATAAAGAGACATGACGACGTCTGTGATCGCGTGGCGCGTCTTCTCCGCGAAAGGGGTCATGAGGTGGTTCGTGAGCGAATATTCCGTCGACCGGGCGCACCGGGTCTAAAGCCCGACCTCGTAATAACAACACCTACCGAGGTCTGGGTTTTAGATGCCGAGGTTTGCGGCCCGAATCGGGACCTGGCAAAAGCGCGGCAGGACAAGATCACCAAATATGACGTCGAGTTCCTAAGAGCGCCGCTCCCCGACCCGCAAAAACCTATATATATATATATATATATATATATATATATATATATATATATATATATATATATATATATATATATATATATATATATATATACATGAGTGTATTATTTTTACAAAGGAACCGATTTATTATGGGCGTTATAATCATTATATCATCGCATAATACAATGTACATTATTTTACATATAAATGATTGAACAAACAAATTGAACATAATACACACGTCATATTTATTCACCATAGTTGTTGGTAGTAGGATTGGATTGACACACACGGCCTGCTACGAAATTATAACAATATCTCATTCACACGCGCCTGTAACGAGTAAGAGTCTAATGCCGAACATTTTAGAACATGATATCGACAGATATTGCACTCACTACTTGAACATAATAAAGATTATATTTATGATTGCGTGTCATATTAAAATGCAAACTTATTGCGTAATAAAGCATATGTACACACATACAACATGAGTGTATTATTTTTTTCTAAGGAACCGATCGATTGTGGACGGCAAATTACAAATGTAATATAAAAATACTTTAAAGAAAATAATGGAAATGTTTGTTGTTTGCTTTTTCTGCACAACCTTCTAAGGTCCACACAGTCAGGCTTGGTGAACCACGGGCTTAGTAATCAGAAATATTCATAAAATTAATCTACAAATTCTGAATCGGGCGTGCATGAGTGGTCTAACACATTACTTTTCTTTGGCCAAAACTTGCTTTAGAAGTCAGTTGTCATAGCTGTTACTCACCTAGATCCACGAAGATGACATATGTGTACTTTGTTTGCACAATTAGCTCGAACGCTTCAGTCGTAACACCATTCAAAATCTCATGCAATCAAACTTCCCTAAAAATGTATTTTAAGTAACTATGTGGCTAAACTACTGCGAATGTGATTTGTATTTTCAATATATTATTTATCGCAAACAGGCGACAGTGTTAAGCTGATAATATTAAGGGATGGTTGCACAGGGATAGCAACTAGAAATCATGCGTAATTTTTATCTAGTCCACTCTTATCAATTTATACAAGGTTTAGGCCTTAAGATGCAGTTAATTGGTAAAATTTCATAGGCTCTGACTACTACTACACGAACAGAACATAATGATATTGCTTAGGTACTATACGCTATGTTTTATACAATTCTTGTAACTGCATTTGCGAGCTTCTGACGCCGAGCCAATTCTTTGTACTTAGGTATTATCTACACTACATGTGTGAATAAATGGGATTTGTGTATAAGCTATGTTTAGAAAACTAAATTGCAACGAAGTATAAGTATTTTTCCTCGATCGTTTGGTCAAATGCGGACGCTTCTTACTTGTGTTCCTGGAATATCTATTCGTGCAGCCAATTCGAGTTCGCCCATTGGTGCAGTGAAACAATGTTGAGTGGCGTTTCCGTATACGCGCTACACAAGCTCGGGAGCCCCTGAGCATCAGGACTCTAACCCGTTCAAGCCAGGCCGTCTCTCGAGTGTCAAGGGCCCTGAGGAACGCACCAAGGTACCCAGGCACGTTGAAACCAACCGGACAAATCAGGAACGACGACAAGAGTCCCGATCCTCATATGGGACGCCAATGTAAATGAACTAACTTTCTCCCTCAATGGTCGGTTGCGGTCAACTTTGAGCTGGTTGCGCAACAACCCTAGTAGAAAACAACAAGATGAACAAATGTGCCGAACTGACAAGAGCCCATAACTTTAGCCCATAGGCCTTCGATATCTAGGTACAACCGGGCCCCTTGACCGAGCAACTACTTACTAAATTAGGCGAACGTTTAAAGATAGCTACTGAGAACAAAAGAGCCGCACATTGTCCAGCGGGGCAACGCAATCTGAATTCTGGAATCGCTTGCAAAGTGGGGCAGACCAGGGTTGTTCTACTTCCGATATATATATATATATATATATATATATATATATATATATATATATATATATACATATACAACGCTATTTAATCCTAATATTAACATTGTTATTCTAGCAACAATAATAATAACAGTACAAGGAGTTACGTAATGTGTATTGCAAAAAATGAGTAAAGCTATACCGAGCAAAGTTTAAAGGTTATTTAAGACAGGAACGATCAGGACGCCTGCTCGGGCAGTGGAGGAAAACGGTAAGAGGATGTTATGTATGCTGTCACCACGTATTGTCATGGCAATGTCTTATCATACTGCTGTATGATGTGGGGTGCGCATATATACTGGAACAAGCAGAACATAATAGAACCGACTAGACGGGGTTCTGACATACGTCGACTTACCACATACAGAAAGCGTGCCATCATCGATTGGTTGGACGCGAGCTAAGCGCATTTGGTATCGGACTAGAAGCTAGAGGAAGGAGGAGCAGGGAGACGGCTGTTGCTGTTACTGCTCTAGTTGCTCGTGTTGCTCAACCAGAGGAAGCAGGAGAAGCAAAGCCATTCAAGGAAAACAGCGGGAAAAGCTAAAGAAACACAGCTAGATAGACAGACAGCTAGTAGGGGAACAAGAGAGAGAGAGAGAGAGATCGCGCAAGTAAATATTTGAAGGGGGCGAGCGCCGAGTGAAGAATTCTCAAAGAAGTAGCTACGTATATATGTGGGAGGGCTAGTCGCTAGGCGCCCACGTATCATGCGTATACGTGGGCGCCTAGCGACTAGCCCGCGTCAAGGACTCTCCGGCACCGTTGTCTCTCGAAGGAAGGCAACGAACAATCAATGTTCTGAGCCACCAACCTAAACGGGGCCCACACTCTAGGGGAGGGGGTCAAAGCACTCTAGCGAGCGTACTAGTGCGCTCGTGATGGTGGTGGTGGTGGTGATGATGATAATGCTGATGATGGTGCTGGTGGCGAAACGCAGAAGGCCAATGAGAACAGCATGATTCTGGCTCCCGATGAGGGCTTGCCGGTTCTGAGGTATGTCCCCAGCGGTTTTTCCTCTGGGCTCACTATATATGTCTTTTGCTTTACGCCTCTTTATCTCTCCCTCGTTCGCTCTGTCAGTCCATCTCGTCGCCTCTTTCTGGACGACGTCTATGTCGACGGACTGCTCTGAAGGCCGGTTGTCGTTCGTGGGAAAAGACATTTGGTCTTTTGGCATATCGGACGCGGGCTTGATCCCGCGGCGGCGGCGGCGGAATTTAAGAATTTGGGAATGTTGTCGCTGCCACAACGAACGACCAGCCAGCCAGCCAGCCAGCCGACAACGACCCAACTCGAAGGCGAAAACAAAATCGGGCGAATCGGACCCAAGAGACGGCGAGCATTAAGAGTCGTAGAGCGTATATTATTATTACATTGAGCTTGGAGGCTGTGCCAAGATGTACACGTTATACGAGCTCTAGACTTGGTTATTCGCTTGAGCTGTGGGCAGACCAGGCAGACGGACACTCGCAGACATCACCGCCGACGACGACGACGATGTTAAAATATCGGAATCGCCGAATCATACCGTCTTCACGACTGGGACAGAACAGACAGCAATGACAGTAGCAACAACAACAACAACAACAACAGCATCCGCCCAGCGATGTCCCACAGACTGCAAACCGCCACATACTGAGATTAATGCCAGCCCCTACTCCAGCTCGCAGCAGCAGCAGCAGAAGCAGCCCAGCTTTCTGTGGTGGCGACGGAGATGGAGACGACGACGACGACGACGACGAAGCAGAAGGCCGGCCCAGCACGAGCTGTTCCGCTGCGATTTGCCTTGAGATGATGTCCAAAAACTAGCACACGACGAAGAACAGAAGGAAGTGAAAGGCGACAAATAAAAAAGAGAAGAGAAAGAGCGATCCGTTCGTCTTTTTTTGTTCACGCTACCCCGGAAAGCGATCCAATTTCGAAACACCAAGATTGCCTAACCAAGATTGAATCTCGGACATGAAGACCACTCGAACGGGGTCGGATGACGACGTCGATGGTTGATTTTGAAATTCTTAGTGGAAACACTGCGCTCACGGCTCGAGCTGACATAAATCGTTATATATATATATATATATATATATATATATATATATATATATATATATATATAATATAGGAATTTTTTAAAAATAATTATCAAAATAGAAAATAACTTGTAGTCATATTTTAAAGCTTGTTATATTGTGAGATACAACTCTAAACGGTATATGCAAGTACAGAGCAGGCACGACATATATTCGAACACAGACACGCATTCATGGGTAAACTTTTCTCTACTGCAGTCTGCCGTTTACACTTTTGAATGATAACATGATTGGTCACACTTATAGGCACGTTTGTATTTTTTTTGCGGAAATGTGCATCAGTTCATTAGATGATTTTTACTAGCATTATATTGACGAATCTGTCGTTAGGTTAGGTCCGTGACGAGAATATTGTGAGTAGAAACTCGTTTGTGCATGCGTTAAATACCAGCGTGTCTTAAATGTTTCATGCGAGGGGCATCCTCTAAGTCATTCGCCAACCGAATTTTCTCGATAGGCGACGATCTTATTTCGAGTTCGGCCATCTGACAATACCAGAGGTATTAATAGTTTAGTTGTCGTTAGTGAATTCGGTAGGACGATACTAGTAAATCTAACATCTAGACATTTCGACTGACCAAGAAGCTGCTACATGTTCCAGCCAAATGTTACTTTAATAAGAATAAACTTGAAACAATTGTTTGGCTAGAACAAAAAAATATATATATATATACTGGACTGCTAGCTGTAGCTATGCGTTTAGGGCAAAGCTTTCATTAGAAACGGCGATGGCATCATCATTAGTTTAGAATATAAATCCGTCCGGCTGCGCTGCATCGCACGAAGCAATAAGAAGTTGTTATTTGTAGATGTTGATCGTCTATAGTACTCTACAGTTTCTATCAACCAGGTGGTACGTCATCCTCCTGTAGACGGGATCAAGTCGATATTAACTTCCAGTCGGGATCACTATGAGCTTCTAAATTAGTAAGATTAATGAGAAGGACCATTATATTCACGGTGCCGTACGCTCGTATGGAATTAGACGCCCGTGTTCTATCCATGCCAATTGGTTTAGGATCTCTCATGTACATGAATAAAACTATTATACATTTATTGACACCTATAGCAAACCATTAAGCTACCAGAATGGTTATGTACTATATACTGTAGAGCCCGGTGGCATGTTGCATTTGCATGCGCCTCGCGACCGGAGGAGACACATAGGTGCGCGGGTTGAGACCCACCGTTGCACATTTGTATTTATGGGGGTCCGTCTATGAAACAATGCAAAAAGCAGTCCTGTGAACGTTAAACCTTGGCTGAGGGTCAGCCTGAAAAGTTTAATATACTATACTAGAAGAACAGAGAGGAGAGCGACGATTACATTAGTACTTGAGGGCTGCCCGTCTGGGTGTTTTAAGCCGACCTGGTACAAAACGACACTGCAATAAAAGTGCACTAAATCCTTATTCAAATCCGTACAATTGTTTTCTTTTCTATATTCATTACGTAGATAAAGGTCTACAACACTGAAACATATTTTTGTACGCAGAAATATAGCAGAGAGTTTTTGCATAGCAGACTTGCTTTTAAGGCTATGAAACTTTTGGAATGTTGCAGAGAGCTGATAGCAGAAGGTGTGTTAAGAAAGGATTTGTTCGTTACCCTTTTAGGCACGACCAAAGGCAGTAAGCCAGCCACTTAATTCCACTCGAAAACTAAACGTATTTGAATCTGAAAGAACTTTATATAATGCTGTGCAACAACTAGAATTTCCGCTACTAAACTTCTTACTGATTGACGTGATCACAAATTTATGATATTTCAGTATTGCCTGATACAGCACAACTGTATTATAAAGCAAGTAGCAATACCTTAAGAAGTGATCAGTCGTTTATGTTCGCATTGTAGTGTGATAAATACACATTCGTTGTGCGGCGATTGCACAGATGGGTTGGTTTCGCTTAATTGATTAATCAACTTTACACAGCAAAACTGTATTGAAATTGAATCTGCCTGATACATCACAACTGTATTATAAATCAAGTAGCAATACCTTAAGAAGTGATCAGTCGATTTTGTTTGCATTGTAGTGTGATAAATCCACATTCGTTGTGCGGCGATTGCACAGATGGGTTGGTTTCGCTCAATTGATTAATCAACTTTACACAGCAAAACTGTATTGACATATCGTACGCTCATTATAAGCTAAACATTGCAATATGTAGTAAATCTGTGGGATCGAGAAGTTTTGTCATAGAACTACTTAAGGTTTCGCTAGATTTCCGATGAACACGAATGTGCGCCAAGCATAGATAACTCTTAGGAATTAGAGAGGCCATTTGAGCCCTTTGAGATACGTTGCAATAAATATGACAGACATCCAGCGCAAGCGATTTTACATTCTCCTATGTACAATCCGAGCTCGGTCGTTAAGAGCTGACCATTTCATGCTCCTAAACAAAGACAAAATCTCAATTCAGAACCCACCGATAGGCAGTTAACAATAGCTGTTCGTAGAGTTCGAGAGATGCCAAAGGCGTGACGATGCCTATTGTTTTAACTGGTCACCCAGTAGACATATGATAAGTCAAAAGCCTTGACCAATGCTCAATCGGGGCCAATACTTTAGGCTATTGAGCAGAGATTCAAGTAGACGCAATCGTATATATTCACAATTGCAATGACATATTGAATAAAGCGGGGATCTAGCGGTCATACATAAGATACGCTATACCCACGCGCATGACTATAGCGTGGGGGCTACCTGCACAGAGTTGCTTTTGGCCACTTGAGCGACATACTTAATTGACTAGCTTTAATACAGCTATTAGCTGCCTGTTCTCGTCAACTTAGTACAAAAGGAGGGTATTAATTTATGCGCAGCACATAATTAGAGCGTCATTACCGCGCCGGGCAGTCTCCCTGCGGCATGCCCGACGATATGTTCTATGGGCTGAGACTCGACTCCATAGTACGTCGTAGTCAATCAGTCATGCAGGCCCCGAAGTGTTGGGCACTTGCGTTTTCGACGTCGTGCCTCGGCGATTGTTTACGCCTCCTCGATGCGTTCCATCATCGACGGCCCTTCCACAGCTATCGGCAACTTATCTTCGCGTAACCTGTCACCAACAGAGCAGGCAGTAACAATAGCCCGAGGATACTGCCCATCACCAAAGCCGCTCCAAAGGGCAGGACACTTTTCCTGCATTGGCCACCGACCAATGTGGAAGCTGTGGTCTTACATTTAAGTCAAAATGTATACTCAGCAGAGCAATTTTCTTTAATACTTGAAACAATTCGTTTTAACAATGGTGGAATCTATTAGCGCAACTTGCTTTCAGTTTTGACCAGAGTGTGTAAGCCATTTCTAAATTATGCACGCAATACAAAAGCTATAATACAAAATATTATTATTATTATTATTATTATTATTATTATTATTATTATTATTATTATTATTATTATTATTATTATTATTATTATTATTATTATTATTATTATTATTATTATTATTATTATTATTTATCGAGCATGATGGCTTAGTGGCAAAAGTTTTTGCCTTGCATTCGGGAGGCCTGTTTTCGAGACCCAGACCGGCCACTCTTAAATTGGTTTTCATGGTTCCCAATTTAAACAAGGTGAGTGCCGGAGTGGACTACAAATCGACCAATATCGAAAAAAAAACGGGGAACACAGGTCTCAATGAAAAGAGATTGTGCATTAAGCTAAAAAAATTAAAGTAGTTTATTATTATTATTATGAGCAGCTAAATAGCACTTGCTTGAATCAAGGCCACACATTCGAACCTCACAACTGTATGCTGAACACTCATATATATATATATATATATATATATATATATATATATATATATATATATATATATATATATATAGCGCTGTTAATCTAAAAATCTTTATTATTCAAAATATTAAAAAATATTAAGAAAGACGCAAGATTATTATTATTATTACTATTATTATTATTATTATTACCATCATCATCGTTATTATTACTATTAAAAACACTGTATCCGACACGTACGCTCTCGGCTATCGTGGACTAGCCAGCGCGGGCGTCGGCTACATCACCTATTAACTAGATCTACAGAGAGGCAACGCGAAGATGATGTTGAGTGATGCTGAGTAGTCACCGACTATCAAGCAATAATATTAATATAAGTAATATTGAGAATATTATGTAAATAGTACATATATAATTAATTGTTGTTACTTGTACATATTAGTAATATGAAACCCTTCTTCAAAATGGACACTAATATTATTGTTCTCGTAAAATTAGAACGTATTTTATCGGTTTTAGTAACAGCTTATTTTCTTATCAGTATCCCACGCCAAGAATATGCAACATGCAATCACACCGAGATGGTCACGCCGTCAGATCTCGTGTCGTTATTTAGTCTGAGTCTTTCGGAGTCCAGTGTTGATATTCTTGCTTTCCTGAGGACGGTTTATAATTTCGTTCAAGTCTGTATGCATTGAAAGTTTACAAGAGCTATTCGGGCAGCTAAGTGGATGCAGGCCGTCGATGTACACTGTATCTCAGCATATTCCACAATGAAAGGATTCGCATATTAGGGCTCCTATGCTTATAGTGACAGCCATGCAGAAGGCGGTGAGGTCTTCGTTCTAGAGGTGATACAGCTTTAACCCACCCTCCCTACAGCCGGAAGTGTTCAAAGCGGCCTGTAGAAGAGAGTCGATGCTAAAGTTCAAGTATATACTATATATATATATATATATATATATATATATATATATATATATATATATATATATATATATATTACCTAAATGATTGCAGTGTACACTACAGGTGCCACCCGTTGTAACCCTTTCTTACACTCATGCATCTATTGCCGCTAGCCAGGTACGCAGAAGGCGCAAGGGATGATGTAAAGTAAAAATAACCCTTACTACTACAAAAGCGAATACTACCACGAAGACTACTGCGGATGTTGCGATGCCAGTAGAATTGGGATAAGATGGGAGCTAGATCAAGAGTCTGATACTGGACCTCAGTGTGTGGTACGACCGCCGACACGGGGAGCTTTCCTAGGGTAGTCGAGAGAGAGAGTAGGTCGAGATAAGGAGCCGAGTGAGTCCCACATTAGTCACGCAGGCTTCTAAGGGCTATCTGGCCATGTTATGGCAAGTTGACGCGATGCACCCCAATGTGTAAATTAAAAAGGCCCTCATTCATCGTTTTCCTGCGGCCTGCCGACTCAAGGCTTGTGACGTCGATTAAAGAAAAGCCTGAAGCGGACTCATTTAATTGGTCAGCCAGGAACTTCCCAACGCCAAATCCTTAAAGGCTGTTGACTGGGCCGATTCAAATACTCGGCGAATGCTCATGGGGCTCCTTAATTTCCCCTAGTCAGAGCAACTTCGGCAGTGGCTACATATGCTCAACGCAAAGGCGCGCGTAGTGATTTCTATGATGCTCATAATCTCCTTCCGATTGGCTCGCTCTACTTGCTAAAGGTTGTTAAGCAGGGCTTTAAAACTGCCCTGCAATGTTTATTTTATTCTTGCTCTCTTGTTTTGTCATGGCTGAGGTACACGTGTTTTTTTACGTTGTTCCTTTGGGTGGATGTGTCAGATACTTCTTGACTGATTATTTATTACTCGTATTCTTTGTTTTACGAAGACTGAAGCATATGTAGTTCCTGTAATAAACCATGCTTTAATAGTTGAGTCGTATATTCAAATAAGACTCGGAATATATATGTATATGTATATATATATATATATATATATATAAAGAGAGAGGGAGAGAGAGTGATTATAAGTGAACTTTGCAGTCGCTGGCACAGGGGACTGCTACCTGCGCCGAGCGCGACGGGCCCAGCGCAGGTAGCAGTCTCTAAACTTTAGAGAAAACAGGCGCATCAGAATCTAGCTACAGATCAGACAGGAGGAGTCGTCGAGTTAAACAAACCCACCCAACCAACCCAGTTACTAGCTGATTAGCTAACTAGCTGCTCTCTAGTTTTGTATTGGGAGACCTCCTGCTACCTTGTGTAGCTCGAGGCCGCCACGCAGAGACTCGAAGGATAGAAACAATGAGAATGGAGGAGAGAATGAAAGACAGAGATGCTTGGCACATACGTGCATGTGCGTCGAAGCGGCGGCTCAAAAGAAGCCAGGCAGTAGCTTAGGGCGGGTCTTATTGCCCCATGACGGCAACGCACATAGGCATTTTACAATAGTTAGAAAACAGCATATGACGCTATGCAAAGCGACTCTCTAAGGAAGATAATTGTTGAACGTTCAACGCTCCGTTCTTGTCATCATCATCGTCAGCATCATCATCAATTTCATCATCAGTTCATCAATCATCAGTGTGCCGTTGTGACTTTCTTAGACAAAGTATAATCAATTTTGGCCAATAAATAGATAAAAATAAATTCGGAAAACGATTTACGAATCTTGCAATTATTTTGACCATCCGGCATTCTCAAAAGCGTAGTAGTAGTAGTCAAGAACTCAACCTCATAAGCTGAAACAATCTATTTGACAAAGCGTTATGTGCTTATGCGTTAAGAGCGTTAAGAGCCCATGAGACGTTTCGCTGTAACTGCTCCCAGAAGTCCGCCTTTGACTAAAGGTGAAGTGAACGTTCTTCCCAAGTCAAGTTTAGTAATCAACTCAAATTATTTTTAGGGTGCCACAGGAGAGGGGGTCTATCACCTTCTCTTTACCCGATGTTCACAATGCTCATTAAATCGACCATTCTACCAAACACATCTCTTTGTAATAAAGAAGACTCTATGTTACGCTGTGCAAAGTACCCCATACCTGTTGATAAACCGTATTTGGTAGAGGGTTTGAAAGCGCGGCTGACGCCATGGTATCTCGCATCATAACACCTTAATATATAATATAATGGTGCACACGTTCTCAGGAGACAATTGTCGCTCCATCAGTATTCTTAATAAATCATCACTCTGAATCATCATCATATAACACTTTAATATTGTAATTCTGTAATAATAGCCTTGACAGAATGTGGGGCCATTTTTCAGAGGCAAATTTTGCCCAGAAAAAACGATGCTTCGCAACATATATGAAGCATGTTCGCTGCTTGCCGCAAACGGCAAGACACCGCTTTGAGTACTTGCTAGTGGGTTGCGGAGTCAATCTTAGGTCACCTATTATAGGACTATTTTAGCAATATTGTTGGAGCGGTAGGAAAAGTGACCCTTGTGAGCTTTGGAATGGAATAGCATGCACTAGTCGGCATGTGTACACAAGGCACCTTGTGCATGGCTACCATCACTTGATATGTTCGACCCAAGGACTTTACGAAGTTGGCAATCAATGTCGCGGTCGGTTCTGCTCGCAGCCATGCGCTACGGAGGCAGGCGGTCTCTGTACTTTTTGCTCCGTGGGACGGTCGTTGGGTGTTCAAGCTAGATATAATGACGAATATATTCATAATTATGTGCCATCTCAAAATGCAAACTCAATGACCAAGACAAACAATAATCACTTATTTAATAGCGTATCTGTAAATGAATGAAACAATCTTTGACCGTGTGATGATTTTGACGTGTACGTAGTCCGCGCTTATCGGCAACTCGTTAATACGGGAGACTGCTACGAGCTGGACGCGACACATTGTCGCTATTACTCTGATAAATGTTACAAAGCAAAAAGACCTGACGGTTTAGATCGCCGGCGACGACTTGGCACCCGTTTGATCATAGTACTGTTTACCTGACTCCTCCGTGCGATTTTGAGTTCTATGTCAATAACGTCTTCCACTAGAATCATGGCCTCGGCAGCCTTGCTACGCGTTTTTTTCTATATGTCTGCTAAATGACTGCCGGGCGTCATGGTTATTTCCAGCAGAAGTAATTGACGATAGGTTCGCGTCGTCGGTTCAAATTGCGTGTGTCGCTTTTACATCTCTGAAGCCAACTATTTACAAGAATTAACTTGCAGAGTCACACTGAATGATTCCGGTTATACTGACTTGTTGTTAAAATGAGCCCCGCTCTTGATAGTAATAAGGTTCACGTACAGCACCCCGCGTATCAACGTATACATAGTTCCATCTATAGCAAATCAGGATCAGGAGCGAAGAAGGGGGAAAGGAGTTTCTCTCGTCTAACGCAGTCAAATGCACACATATATGCATATATGCATATATATATATATATATATATATATATATATATATATATATATATATATATATATATATATATATATATATATATATATATATATATATATATATATATATGCATATATATATATATATATATATATATATATATATATATATATAAATACATACAGAGGTTGCCAGAACTCGTTTGGCCGATTCTTTACCCTCTCAGCTTGGCGCACAATGTCAGAATGGAGCACCCTAGTACAGACCGCGACATGCGCTCTGCCAATCCACCATAAACAAATGTAGTGGTTGAAGTACTACTAAGGAAGTCTACTATAATAGCTTCTCGCCTCATCACGAGGTTCAGGTGAGAGCTTTTTGTGGTTGCATTGCCAACAAAATCAGCATCAAGCCCCGTACAATAATACTCGAGCATAATCCTTTCTGCTTCCTTGATTCTTAACTCGGGTCGGGCATTGCCCTTCTATAACATTCCTCTGCTGGACAAAATTTTAATAGTTTTAGTTCTTTAGGTCTCTTGGGCCCTTCTGTTCTGTCTAGGTATTAGGCAGTCAGTAGACCCGCTTAGCAGTTCTCTCAACGTTAGTTCCTGGTTGATATGATTATAGCTGGTGACTCCCTACCGTCGCAAAGATATACGCAAGCAGTCTGCCGTTTAACCGTTACAAGTCTAAGTGTTCATTTCGGACTTAACTTGCCTCGGCAAAGCTTCAGTGAATGCAAATCAACCTCCTGCGGGCTGCAAGATGCTGTACAAACGTCCACTTTAGGCACTCACTGTGGATATTGGTTTTTGAGATCTCACGGTCAAACGGCCGTGCTTTTCACCCACCTGTTACGCGAGGTGGACATCTCTGACGAGATCTGCTAAGCTAAGTTTTTGCGAGGCCAGCTTCGAATGAATCCTTCTGTAACTTAAAGTTAACACAATGCTAATGCCCTGGGCCGTCATGTGCTCTTATGTGTCGGGTATAGCGCAGGACGAACATGTTCCAGACAGCTTTCAATCACATCTTGGCACACGCCTTCAAAGCGGCCGATCTTCCGTACATTCGAGAACCCCGATGTCATGATAACAGTGAACGCCCAGACCCAATGATGCTTACCTTCTATGAAAACATGTAAGTTGCTGGTTTTAGGCGCGACTTCCCGGACCCTTTAACGATTACACAGCGCGGCCCGGACTGGATTTGTAGCTGGATTTGCTGAACCCACTAAATGGTTGAAATACGCGTCTCTGGGATACCCGCACGGCTTTTGGCCTCTTACATCTGAAACATTTGACGAGCCGGGATTAAGTGTTAATTTGCCAGCTAAGCCAAATACTTGTATTCACTTGGGTAATAAGCATGCGGAGGAATTATTGTGTCAAATGCTCTCGCTTGACGTCCAGTGCAATATGGTTTAAAGGACCTTGTTGAAGTGGTCCTAGCAACGCTTTTTCAATGATGACTCGTTACATGTACATATTTTTATGAGAATTAAATGTTTAGTAAATAATAAATAAATCATCTCATCATATAATAGCCCTCGTGGCCCTTGAGGAGCGCTTCCCCGAGGGCCTAAAATGATAGTTGCCGATTGAGTAGCTCTTGCTTTGTGCTGAAAGCGGCACATTGTTCGTGACAGTGGCTCACGGGTTTAGCCTCTTCAAAGTTGCGCATGCGGTATAAAAAGGAATCCGCGCTGCCGGTGCGGCGGGGGTATTTCCAAATGCGATTACAGGTTTTTTGGCAATTGCGCTGAAAATGATTAATATTATTATGGGTAAGAAAAATAGTCGTGCTTAGGGTTGTATCGTTTTTTAAAGTTAAGACATTTTAGCCTATATAGTATCCAAGGTAATTCGGCTGGGGGTTGTTGATTAGGGTTTGATTAAGGGTTATTTCTGAGAACCTGCATAGCTGCTGTAAGCGCCGCGTTTTGTTGAGTGCTATAAGTCTCTTTGAAAGCGGTGTCCTGTAATCCTCATAGTCGTGTGCTCCCATAGGCCTGGCATATAGTATAATGCTGATGCCAGGAATGTTGACTGCAGACGCTGGCGGGTGGCGCCCAGAGTCAGTTATACCTCTAACGAACAGGCTTATTTTGCCAGTTCTGCTGAGGCGGAAACTTCTTGTTTAAGAGCGAAAATGAATATTTGTTCATATATATAGTTGTGCAAAATCTACGTTTGCGGGAGAACCAGTCAAGTCACGAAGGATCCGATCATACCGGCGCTTAGTGGAAAATTCCACATGAATATTCCATGCTTCTTAAGGAACTGAAAAAAAATTTGTTACGGTTCTGCCAATTGGAGTCACATAGGCGCAGAAGCTAAACGGTTTTAGTAAGGGCGTTTTACTTAAGCGTTATGAATAGATGCGAATAACGTTCAGCTCAGTAAAATGTGTACTTAATCTAACGAAGTATATATACGTCTAATATATACAACGTACACTCACATTTATATATACGAGCGCTAGATCGAAACTACCACGGGATTCCGGTTTGTTGTGCTGGGAAGCACCATTCACCAGCTAAACACAGGCAAAATTTTGTTCCAATCAGTGGCGACGTTTATAAATGGGCCGTTAAGGCCAAAGGAGGCAGTGCAAAAACAATTACACTGCTTGCAACAATAGCCCCGTTAATAGGAGAAACATAAGATAGTTATACCCTAAGTATAGCTACTATACGTAAGACTAAGTATGAAACCTGCGTGGGTCACGTAGACCCTATCAGTTTCGTCTCGCAAGGGCAAATGCTTTGGCAGAGTGAGTTTCTTCATGACGAGGCATCGAAACTAATTCTGCGATGCTGAGTGGTCCCAGTGGTACCGTTATAGTTATCGGTCCCATTCACCCCCCGAAATGCCCAGCGTGTTGAGTTCTGGGTGAGGCATATCTCCGTAGATAGAATTGCGTGATAATCTTTCACATTGATACTGCCTTCGCTACGGTGGTTCTGACCAACGTCGTCATCTGCGTGGGTTTTTGGGATGCTAGTTTTTTTCATTAGAAACTTATCGTACGAGGTAAAACAGCAACTACTGAACAGCCTAGTTGGGCTTAGCAACGTAAGCCATGCTGCATCAGACATCACAACTGGTGTTTCTGTATTATTTTCACGCATACCACTTGCATTTCCGCAATGTTTCACCATGCCACACTATATATTCGTATGTTTAAATGAATAATAATAATAATAATAATCTAGTTTAGTCTCGGTATATCAGATCTAATGTCGCAACTACAGAGCCCTTTTAACGTGTGGTATCTAGATGACGCCACGCTTGTTGGCCCTGCAAGTATCATCGCAACAGATTTAAGAAGAATGCTGCAGTTTGAAGAAGACGGAAAACTGACAATGAATGCTTCAAAATGTGAGATTACTGCTGTCGAGGGCTCACTTCAGGAGAGGGAGGAAGCAATTCAGAAGATCACAGAAATACTCCCTGGTATCACGCGTGTAGAGCTAAACAATTTAGAAGTTTTGGGGGCCCCCGTAAAGCAAGACGGAATTTCGCATCAACTCTCTGTAAAAAAGAAGCCCTTACCAAAATTCGTCCACGACTGACACGTTTGCATCCTCAGGCTGCGCTGTGCATTTGGAGATATAGCCTGGGGTGCGTACATGCCCATATACTGCGTACATGTCCTGCTTTGGCGTGCCCCGAAGAATTAGCGGCGTATGATGACGTCAGCAGAGACATACTAAGTGAAGTCCTAAACGTAAATTTAGAAGAGAACACCTGGCAGAGAGCAAGTCTTCCGATACGTGAAGGTGGTCTGGGAATAAGAAGTGCCACTGACCTAGCTCAATAAGATATGAAGCCAGTAAAGCACGGGACACTATTAGAACCATGCTAGATGCCCGGGCCCTTTTGAAGAATATCCTAGACAATATAATCTAGCTAAGCTCAAAAGCAAAAAAAGAGCAGAGATCTCTTAGACGAGCTTGTTTCCCGGAGACACCGCGCCGTATTGCCACCATGCTGGATCCCAACTCTTTCCGCATGATGTCAGCATTTAAAATCGACACTTGCGTCTGCAAGCCGTTTCAGTGCAAACTGTGTGAAGAGATGGTAGATTCCAGTGGCCTACACCCACTGAGTTGCCCGAAGAGCATCGGTAGATTCTGAACTAAACAGTCTGATCATAAGGTCCCTTAGGAAAGCCGGTATACCACCTACACTTGAACCAAGAGGTTTAGTGTCCGCTGGCGAAGAAAGACCTAATGGGTTACAATTGCATTATAGTCACATAGGATGTCCCTAGCTTGGGATGCAACGGTTTTGTGCACAACCGCGGCTTCCTATTTACACCACAGTTCCGTTGAGCCGGGGTGGGCAGCAAAGCACGCGGACACCAGAAAACGGGTTAAATATGCTGGACTGGAAGCAAGATATATTTTTGTGCCTATTGCCACGGAGACACTAGAATAAATCAGCAAGGGAACCAAAACATTTCTCAAAGATTTAAGTAAGCAAATTCAGAAGGTCACAAGCGACCGAAGAGAGTGTCAATTCTTGAGGCAAGCGTTGACCTTGGCCGTTTGCAGAGGGAACGCGGTATCTATTTTAGGCGCCATGAAGTGAACTAATTATTTGAAAAACTTTGCAGTAATACGTTTAGACCTCACAACTGTAACATTGTTTACATAATAATAATAGTCTGCTCGTGGCTGCCGGGAGTAGTCACGTTCGGATTGAGGTGCCGAAATTGTGCGATTTATATTACAAATGCAGTGCTGTGATCGGTGTAAAGTGTCTACAAGACTCTTCTAGACTCAGTGATCGCAACTAGGCGAACCAGAGAACAGTCGTCGTGAAGACGTATTTGAAAGGCGAACAAGTGGATTGCGACGAAGATCATGTAGTGGAAACCGCTGCCCACGCCTCAGATGTATCACGTTTAGGATGTGCATTATCTCCGGCTGTCTGCTTGGTTGCTAACGACTCACGTCCGGTGTCTCCATATACGCCTCGGCAAGGGTCGCCCGCTACCTATTTGAGCGGTAACGATTATTCGCCGCAGTCATCCCGCGTGTAATCACTTGTGTGCAGACGAGCAGGTGAGAAGAATCATAGGTGCACTGTTAAGTGTCACAGGTCGACGAGGGAGACGGCAGCAGGTAGAGAACGTCGGCGCCAAGAAGCCAGGCTATCCGAGAGGATGGAGAGGGCGACGGGCAATGACCCGATCGGAGGAAAGAGTAAGTGTGGACGGTGAGCCGTGTGAAACAATTGGCGCTACGTCTCACGATTCTGAAAATGGCGAAGGCTGGAGCCAAGTTCCAACCCGTCAAGAGAAGGCAGTGAAAACAGCTGCAAAGAAAGTAGCCAAGGAAACTGCATCTACAGTTACTCAGAATGTACGAAAGGCTGCTTCTACGGAGACCCAGCTGGAACTATTGCTCCACTGCCCAGATAACCCTGAAGCACTAAGATCTCTTAGTGTTTTTAAGATAGCCGTAGAGTTCAGTAAGTCTGTGCCGGGTGCTAACGCCCGAATTACGACGCAAGGGAAACTGGCGATTCGCTTAAAAGACCCAAGCCAGATGCTAAAGCGCGAAGGGGCTGAATAAAGTATGTGGTGTGAATATACAGCAATGTCCAGATATATCCGCATTTGGGGTCGAATGGAGTTAACCCTCAGTTCACCGATGATGATATTTTGGAATGTCTTAAAGATCAAGGCGTCGACGCAGTCAAACGAGAAGTATATGCCGTAGCGACGCGGAATTATAACGGAAACGCAAAAAACGTGGAAAATGCATCCAGAGTCCGACTCCGCTTTGACACCATGCCTGTCCTCGGAAATGCATATGGCCGGAAAGAACTACAAGGTCACATTGTGCGCAGGGTCCCCCCTGCAGTGCTTACGATGCTATAAGTATGGGCACAAAGCCTCAGAGTTTCAAAAACGAATGATCCCTCCTGTAGGAAAATGCGTTTGCGCCGGACACGAGATGCGGGAATGTCAAAATAAGGCTCGCTGCGTCAACTGCGGAAGTGCCATGCATCCAATGACAACAGTGCGGGGTAAGGAAGGTATACAGAGAAGCCGAACTAGTCAAACTCTACGCAAAGGTCTGCGCGTCTTCCTGTATCAGGTGATTTCCATCACTGATAAAAAATCCACACAAGTCAGTTCTGAGCCTGTCGAAAAACAGGCTTCGCACGCGGATGTGGTCGACCCACACAAAAACTCAAGCAGGTTTTGCATAAAGATGGCGAGACAGTACTCTGTAATCTCCCGCCATTCTGCACCAAAAAAGCAGGCTGCTGAACGAAAAAAAAACAGATCTCGCAGAGGATGCCTGCAAAATCACAGACAGAAAAGAAAAAATTCGACAAATAATTCTTCTCATATCGTCACCGCGATCTTAAGAATCTGGAAGAAGATGAAACCCATGCTCTCAACACGGCTCGACGAAACCAATCATCAAAGGCGTATTATCATATCTCGAGTTTGAGATTAGTATCGCTTTTATGAAGGCTGTTGTAGACGGTACTGAAGATCCAGAGCTCCTAGCATCCTGGAGCTGCTGATCATTCCACCTAAACAATAGTTTCAAATGACCAGCCAACAATCACACAACACCAGTGAATTCAACGAAACGACTAAACAACGGCTTTCTTTCTCAGACCCCATATGTTTGCACGCAGTGCGCGTCGCTGTGTAAGAACCTCCAAAGGACTGAAAGCCCATATAACACGCCTCCACTCCCCGATTGCCCCTCGAAGTCTACCTATCGGCAATAGTCCGGAACGGATAATCTATCCTTCTACCTCAGACTCTGGCCTTCAATCTGATTCGACCTCATTAGTACGGATTCTAACAAGTGCCCGCAAGAATTTAAGACGTGTCAGAGTCATACTCCGCGGAGCCACAGAATGCTGCCCGCAGCATACACCAAAGCATTGAGCATGTTAATCGAGGCTTGACCTCAAGAGCTGGAACCATCTCATGGTGCTTCCTCGCTAATGTTTGCCATTCCGCGTCAGATCAAGAAGTGACGCTGACCAAACTAGTTAAGAAGAATGTAGCCGAAATATCTTAGGACTCTTCAAGGTGTGGCTGACGCGACTGCACTCAGTACTATCGACAAGATACGCCACGTAAATGAGGATGAAAATAGTATACGCCAAGCAGAGATGAAATTAGCAAAGGGTGATATCCGTTCTGCGGCTCGAGCCCTGCTGTCCTCAGACATAATTGCACCATACGACGC
>QVRM01005939.1:0-46761 GCA_003439945.1 Dermanyssus gallinae | reverse complement strand
GTTTGTGAGTGACTAGAAATGTTTTCGTTTTATTTAGGACATCGCAACAAAACAGCTAATGAGTGCGTATACCCCTTTACGGCAGTGGTTCTTCCTAGAAAATTATATTGGGTCAGTGGGTAACACGACTACTGAAGGCTGGCAACTGACCATTGGAACCATTAACTACGTACGAGGGGCGTACGAGGTTAGTTTACCACCTAGATTGTTGTTGTTATCATTGACGTTGTCTCTGTTTTTGGTTAATGCAAGCCAGCGATAAACACAAGTCAATTGTCACACTACGCTTGCGGGTTCTACGCGTTTTTAAATTTAGCGAGCTTTACTGTGCTCTTTCTCCCTTCTTTCCCTCTCTCTGACGCGACTATGGTAGACAAGATGGCAGCTGGCTGAGAGATTAGCTCCACCTTGTCACAGCCGGCCGACGGTGAGACCACAGCAGACAACGCATACAACCATGCGCCTAGATCCAAGAGGGCTCTTTCGACGACTTCACAGTCATCGTCCGAGGCAACTTAACCAGACACGAAGCAGTTCCGCTGCAAAAGCAGCATTGAGGTATGCAGGTTTGCATTGGACTGACTATGCACGCAGTAAACTGCTCGGGATTCATCCGTGAAGACGGTGCCTATCAACCAGCCCGTCAGCGCTGTCAACGCCGGTGTAAGCTTCTGCAATGGTAGGGTTACGCCGGTATCATCCGAAACGGCGCGAAGGTGACTTCGACAAAGGAGGCTCGAGAAGCAAAATCCTTGGCATGCCCTCCGGTGGTTACGGCTGCCCAGCTGCGGCTCACCCGGCTATAGACGTCGAATCCCTCACTGCTCTAATAACGGCCTGAGTACTGGAAACGGTCACTGCTAAGCTGAAAATGATGGTGGCTGAGATGATCTCACAATTCCTTTCAAACGTGATCCTACAGACCACACTGGCGGTTGTCGCATCCTTCCGAAATTCGTCGATCTTGACCACGGGCCTTCCGGTGGAGGGCACACCGACTAACTCTATGTTTAACCGCGTCGTCCCTTTTACCGAAGCAATGATTAATGATAACCAGCCCGCCTCAAGCACAAAGCAGAGAAACGAGCGTTAGCATCTTTGGTACACCCGCGGCGGGTCGTATCGCCCAACGTGCCACAAGCTACTTAGTCCCAGTACGTACTCGTTCGTTGCACCCTATGCCCGTTTGTTAACTCTCATAGAGTCGGCCTCAGCCAGCACATGGGCCGCATGCATTAAGCATCTCTAGGCATCACACCAGCTTGTCCGGTTTATTCGGACGTACCAGGGCCTGACTGGCCCTGAAGGCTAAAACAATTCCGGCTTCTCATCGTCGTTGCGTCAAAACAGGCACGATTCTTCCTCGGCGACTAACTTCTCGAGGTCCCGGAGATTGTATCATACTGTTTATCTGGACGATCTACCGGCGCTCTTTGGGCAACTCAGTGGGTGTAGGCCACTGGAATCTACCATCTCTCCACACAGTTTGCACTGAAACGGCTCGCAGTCGGGGACGCCGATTCTAAGTGCTGACATCATGCGGAAAGAGTTGGGATCCAGCATGGTGCCGAGCCGAGGCGAAGGTAAGGCCTTAAGCTAACCCCCACTGAAGTTATCTTGTGCCGCTAAGAATACGGCCCGGTCTCTCCGGGAAACTTATTATTATTATAGCGCCTGCTCCCGCCGGCGGCCCGGGCAATGTTCGAGGCGGCTCGTGACGATATAGCGACTGGACTTCAAGCTTCATCGCCTAATCCCGATAGACTTGCCTGTCAGAGGGCCTGAGCCGAGAAGGCCCACGAAGCTTCACTTAGTTTGCTGCTTGAAGAATGCGGTGATGACCAGGACAAGGCACGCCTTCTAGCTGTCGCTCGCCCAGGAGCAAGCGACTGGTTGCATGCACTACCCGCTGACTTACTGGGTACCCGCCTTGATGACCAATCCACCCCGATATGCGTTGGCCTGAGATTGGGAGCTGATTTGGTTGAGCCACACAGATGCTCTTGTGGCGAGCCGGTCGGGCGACTCGCCAGACACGGCCTGCCTTGCGCTCACGCAGCGGGCCGGCGCCCAAGACACACTGCCCTCAATGAAATACTTGCAAGATCGCTGCGGAGGGCGGGGATTCCCTGCGTCCTGGAACCACCTGGGCTTTCAGGAGACGACGGTAAGCGCCCCGACGGTATGACTTTGATACCCTTCTATAGGGTCGTTCCCTGGTGTGGGATGCGTCGGTGACCGACACTCTGACCCCTTTTCCTGTCGGTCCCGGCGCGTCTCGCCCGGGGACTGCCGCTTCGCAAGCTGAGACCTCAAAGATAAGAAAGTATGCGGACCTAAGTCGGGCGCACCACTTTTCGCCATTCGCGTTCGAGACGATGGGTGGCCCTGGGCCCCTCACGGTAACATTGGTCGCTCGGGTTAGCGGCGCGTTACAGCAGGCGACGATGGTCAAGAGGGCGCACGCCTTCTTCTCCCAGCAACTGTCCCTGGAGATTCAAAGAGGTAACGCGACCTCAGTGCTCGGAACTATGAGAGACTGGATGGACCCGGTACCTTTGCGCCAGGAGGCGGGCAGGACTTCCTCACGGGCATGAGCGATAGAGCGGCTACGGCGCCAGAAGGAGCAACTAGGTCGACGAGCAGCAACGGCGTGAAGCATTATTATTATTATTTCACTCTCTGCTGTCTCTGTTTTTGAGGTCCTTAGTATCCTTCTCAGTCCTAAAGCAAGCTGGAGTCGAGGTGTGCCTACAAAATTGTTATAGCTAGCAGCTCGGTCAATTGCAGGACTTCTGACTGTTATTATAAATCGTTCGTTTCAGTCTGGCACCTTCCCGACACAGTTGAAAGACACGGTGGTGTTTCCTTTATTTAAGAAGAAGAGCCAACGAACCGCGCTGCCAACTACAGGGTTATCTCGGTTGTTGATTATATTTCAAAGGTCATGGAGCAGCTGGTGTTGGTTAGGCTAGATAGATGTTAATAGCCAATCAATTTCCTTTCGCCTAACCAGTTTGGCCTTCGCAGAGGTAGGTCGACTTACCTCGAATTGGCCCACTTATGGCAGCAGGTTGATGTCCGTACCCTTCCAGGCTCGGTTCTCGGACCTTTCATGTTTCTTATTCTTGTGAATTTCACTCTATTGCACGTCCAGGTACTAAACCTTCCGCTCACCTATAGCTTTTACTGATGACACTACGCTACTGTTCGGAGTAAATGATCGTAATTTTGATGCTGACTTGCATCAGTTGCTTGTAAATGTTGATAATATAATGAGCACTTTTAACACGTTTGGACTAATTGCCAACGCTAATTAAATTAATTTCATAGTTTTTCGTTCATCGCCGAGGCTAGTGGCATTACCTGACAGCCTCATATTCAAGACATTGAGCTCTCGCAAACCGCTAGGTGCTTGGGGCTCGTTCTGCAAGAAAACATGAGGTGGCATCCCCATCCGAATTATATTGCGCCTAAGTGCTATGCTGTAATATCAGCTCTGCGTTAAATGAAATTTATTGGGGTCCCCACATAGGGTTTACTGGTGGGCAAAGCTGTGTTCTTACCGGTGCTATGATATGGTATTCTTCTCTGGGGTGGTGGTTATGACGGAATTCTTCGGAAAGCCAAAGTGATGCAGAATGATGCACTTAGAGCCATTTTTCGAGAAGGCGAAGGGATTCAGTTCGTGACTTGTTCAGTCGATTACACCTTCTCACGGTGAAAAGCAGTTAAACACTGCGAGTTTCAATGTTAGCTTATAAAAATTCGCGAGGTATTGTGCCTACACATTCCATTAGTATTTCCATTAGTCCCTACTCTCTGTCGAACATCAGCTAGGCCTGCAACAACTTTTGCAGTGCCCTCTGTGTCCTTAAAGTCTATTCTACACACACTAAAGAATGAACCTGTAATCCCAAACACATTAGATGCCTAACTACGAAACATGTCTTCGCTCGTGAATTTAAAAAGTAGCTCTTAATTGCACAGTTGGAATCAACACTTCTAATTCCGGATATACCTAAATCACAAGCTTGTGATTTAGGTGTGTCCGGAATCAGAAGTGTTGTGCTTTGTGTACGAGAACACATACTTTGATACCGTTAATAATATTTTTCCACCTGTTTTGACATACAGTTGTTGTGAATTGTGATGATGCTGTACTAGTTGACCACTTCGTTTGTGTGTATATTTGCAAGTATGTTGCCACATATATTGTTCGGCGGGCTAATAAACGCACCAAATGCTGGTTTGAAGTCATTGTGACGATCAGTAACCGCTGTGATTACCGTTTGTGTAAAGTGGTTATACAAATCACTCCTTGGATTTTGGACAAGAGCGATATTCTGCTTCGTTGTTTGGCTCAACTTTTTACATTTTTTTTTATTTACCGAGAATTGCAACCAACAGCACCTAGGGACATTCACTTACTAAAAACCTCAATCCTCCCCACCCCCCAGAGTTCGGTTGTGTGGCACTACTTCGAGACCGTGGGAGGGGAGACTCGTGCTGCACCGGCTCTCATGGGTCTCGTTGTGTCATCAGCTCACGAACTCGAGGCGATGCGTCGAGCCGTTCTACGGAGGGCTGGGTTGCCATAGCCCCTTGCGGGGCACCTTCATCTCGACCACCTAATGGCACCTGCGTGCCTCCGTAGCGCGCGCGGCGAGCGTTTTCTAGTTGCGTCTTCTCCCACATAATAGCGTCTAAGAAATAGACGCCTACCGCCCATGCGGCGGCATACTCCATCATGTGACCGACAATGTCTTGTGCCGATCTCCCTGCATAGCAATACGTCGAGCTTCTGCGGACCTGAACCAGGGCGTAGCAGGACGAGACCGTATGGTCAAGATCGTCTGGCTGCCCCGACGTGCAGAGTGTGCACGTATCCACCTGCGATTTCCCAGTCCGCATTTTAGGTTTGGAATTGGTCGTGGCCCGTAAGAAGCCCGTCATACCAACGTCGGAGGTCCGATATAAGTGACCGGGTTCAGTTCGTCCAGGGCATTCCTGAGCCAGGTGTGGCCCATTCGTGAGCCCACGCGTCAAACGCTGCCGCTCGGGCTTGCGTGAAGTCCGTCGCGCCATCCGTCCTACGCTCGCTTCTTGCCGTTCTTTCCCAGGCCAGGATATTCCAAGGGAGCTGGCGAGCCAAGACGAGAGCCGCCTCTTTGCTCACCGTGTGGTACGCCCGGCAGACCCGAAGGGCCATGCCGCGCTGCGCCGCACGAAAAGCTCGCCTGTTACGAGCGGTGCGTAGGGCCAGGGATCGCCCCACGCAGGCGCCGCGTACATCGCCGAGGACTCTGCGACAGAGGCTAGCAGTTGGCGGGGCACCCGTCCGTAGCCTCTTCCGCCCGAGGGAGCATTACTGGAGCTGCTCGACGAGAAGACGACACACATGAATTGGGGCGAAGCTACCATTCTCCCGCAAATATGGGGTACGCTAGCCGCTTTGAGTGCCTTCCTGCACTTGCCTGTACGTACCAGAAGTGCAGGCAAGGGCTATCATGAAGGGCCATGCGCCAAATTACAGCCTAATCAAGCAGTAGCAGTAGTACAAACGCTATTGGTGACCCGCCGTTCGTTTTGCGCGAAGAAGTCACGTCGATCTAGAGCAGCAAGAGCACGTAGAGAGCCAATCGGTACAGACGCACCTCCTGACACCTCTCCCGCGGTGCGGTGGGTGCAAATTGCTCAATACCAATATCATAATTAAATCAAATTTGTCACGGTTTCCTTGTGTATTAGGAATTCGAACGAACGACGTTGTAGACGAACGATGAAGAGGCGAGACGATGATGAAATGATGCGCAACAGTCATTGATTGCGCTCACAATATGACGTGAACTGACGGACGTCACCTGCCAATCTAGTGCGTCACTAGAGCATTGTTAGATTACGTTTGATTTATAGAACGTTTGTGTGTAAACACAACGCTTGCCGTACGAACTTGATTATGCGTGTGCCGTCGGCATCGTCGTCATCGTTGTCGTCTTCGTCATACGGTCATCGGTCGGTGAAAAGTCTCCCCCGAGCCGGACAAAAACGTAAGTGCTGAAAGTGCCTAATTTCTGGTACGGTTCCGGCACCAACTGTGACAACAAATCCAATTCGACAACAAATCGGGGCTGTTGGCCCTTTGGTTTTTATTGCTCACGTCGACGGGACGGCATGGGACGACAAGCCGAAACGAGTGAGTCGCAATAATGCGATCGATGATAGAACGTCGTTTTGTCGTCTGCTGGCAGCTGGCTAGAAGCGGCGATTGAGAAGAAGAAGAAGTCGCCGTGTTTTTGCTGGTTTTCGACGTTCCATTGAGCGGATTTCGAAGAACACACGGAAACACAGAGGGGCGGGCAAACAGACCAACTGTTGGGCAGACCGACTTACGCTGGCTAGGAGGCGACATACCGCTGAGGTTGTAGACGGTAAGGGCGAGGTAGTGGGGTGCTGATGATTTGCTAACAGAATACACACGCACAGACATACACAGATAAAACTCGCAGCTCTCGTGACAGTGCGGAACGTCCCGTTGGTGCTGCTACTGCTGCTGATGCTGCTGAACGGCTTGCGTCGAACAATTAAATAGAACAGGGTTGTGCACTTACTACTGTATCGACAGCATAGCAACACGTCACTAACATGTCCAGCATGGAACCCGTCACTAACATGTCCAGCATGGAACCCGTCACAGCGCTGTCCTGTCCTGTCCGGCCGGCTGACGGAGGGAGGGAGCGACTGACAGATCATGCATACCTTATGGAGACAATAAACGGGGCATCTCAGCGGCATCCACAAACGCGGCAAGGCTTCAGGAGGCTTCCTGGAGACTTGCCTGGTGCAATCGTTTAGTTCTCTCTCTCTCTCTATATATATATATATATATATATCTCCCTTCCTCTCATTCTCTTAATTTCTCTCGTTTGCTAGCTAGTAGAGCAGTAAAGAACGTAAATTGGATTGGCGTTTTGACACAAGGCCACCACAGTCCACGCGGCACATGCGGATGCGGTGTCTTATCGAGCAGCAGCGACAACAGCAGAAGCAGCAACAGCAACAAGAGCACCTTAACAACAACAACAACAAGAGCAACGACACCTTAACAACAACAACAACACCAACAAAACGCACGACACCAGCGACACAATCTTTATTTCTTTTGCACGCTCTGCGCAACGAACAAATAACTATACACGTCATCACTCGACAGCTTACCATTTTGATAAAGGTAGTAGTGCTCTAAGCATTGATGGTAATGGCGGTTGCCGTGGTAATGACTATGATTGTGACGACGACAACAATAATAATGATGATGATGATATTGATAATGATGATGATGATGATATTGACGATTGTTATTATTATTATTATTATTATTATTATTATTATTATTATTATTATTATTATTATTATTATTATCCTTATGATTAGTTATGCCTTGTCGGCCGCCGTTTTTGACTCGTTTGCCACGACAAGCAGACTATATGATTCTACAACATACTACTTCAAACTTAGATGATTACCGCTTAGCCGCGGAACGTTGCGCTCTATGTGTCAGATCGCCTCACCGCAACGCAACGTGTACTGCTATATGGGGACTATCTATTTTGCTTGCCTCTGCTATCCCCCGCTTGCCTCGCCTCTCCTTCTTTGCTTGTCTCACTTATCCCCCTCTCCCCCTCTCTCTCATCCCCCCTCTCTCTCTATCTCTCTCTCTTTTAGGCAATTTCTGCCTGAAACGAACAGCCCATCGAGCAAGTTGCCGCCGTTTGTGACTTACAGCAAAACTTCGTGACGATCGATACGGGTAGAGACAGAATTTAGACAGAACGTGGTAAGCTTCAGCTACTTTGGAACGCACCAGTTATGTGGCAGCAGCAGCAATCTGCTGCTGCGTCACCTCTTTTGTCACCCCTCTCCCCCCCCCCCCGTCCCCCCCCGTCCCCTCCCTCCGTCCCCCTGCGCTTCCAGGGGCGCGTACCTTCTGGCCCCTAGCCGGAAGATTGTAGTGTTGAAAATGGTACTGAAATGTACCATTTCGTCGTGCACGCCCGCCTATTGGCGAATTGGCACGATGCCGATATCCGCCGCCACGTGGTGGCCTGGAAGGTCTTGGCTCACACGGCTTGGCCTGGCACCAACTCGTACTAGAGAAGGGACACACGGGTCTTGTCGAGCAGCCAACCATGTTGATCCTGTTGACCCGATTTCTGTCAAACGGCGTCAAAAGCTACTAGCCACACAGACACATTGCTTACCCGTATGCATGCGTGCAATACGGCAGGACATCTTCTGGAATGTGAAAATCTGCACATAGATTTGGGCATGCATATCGTTGGTGCGGGCGTGTGCTATATACATTCCGTGGCAAAGGCTGCAGTGGTACGTTGGTATATGGTAGAAAACAGAAATGGTAGGAAGCGTGAGCAAGAGAAAAGGGAAGCCCCTGTTTAGGCTCTTATTTCCAAGATGTGCGTAATATTTGTGTGATTTCACACGTAAGTCTCTAATATACACCAATCATCAAACGGCTCTGTCCTTTAAGACGGTGACGCGGTGTTGTAGGGGGGCTAGTGCGCTAGTCATGGTTGTTATCTGCCGGGTAGTCGTCTCGTTCCAATCCCTGTTGTTGATCGAATTTTCGTTGAGCGATGCTCATTGAGAGCAGCTGACAGTCAGCGGTCATGCTGTCACAAGGACTCTTGGGGAAACCCTATATAGCTCAACGTGTTCGATTCTCGGTACATCTCACGGAGATATCAAGCCAAGTGGGAGGCGGAGGACAATCTAGAATTAAAAAAAACGACGTTCTTAAAAGTAGTATTTTACTTTTCAAGAGGGCTCTGATCGTTTCGAAACTGTAGATACTCTGATAGCAATTTGAGACCAAATAATGCCCATATCTTGAAAATGATAGCCTAAATGAGGGCTTCCTTTTTCTCTTGTTCGCGCTTCTATTCTTGTTTTCTACCGATACCAACATACCAGTGCAGCTTTTCTAACGGAATGCATATAGTACATACCCGCACATAAGCATCTATGTGCAGATGCATGCATGCCCGAATCCATGTGCAGATTTACACATTTCAGAAGATGTCCTGCTGTTTTGCACAAATGTATGTATGGGTAAGTAAAGTGTCTGTGGCTAGTAGCTTTCGACGCCGTTTGACAAACATCGGGTCAACAGGATCAACATGGTTGGCTGCTCGACAAACGTGTCTATATTCTCTAGTACGAGTTGGTGGCAGGCCAAGTCGTGTGAGCCATGACATTCCAGGCCACCACGTGGCGCCATCGGCATTGTGCCAACTCGTCAATAGGCGGGCGTGCACGACGAAATGCCTTTCAGTACCATTTTGAACACTACAATCTTCCGGCTGGGTCAGAAAGCAAGAGCCTCTGGAATTTTCTTTAAATTGCTTCAAACGCCCACATAAGCTTGCCAAGTCCCGCTTTGCTAAGCACGATCTCGCATCCTTTCGGCCAGAGGTTTTTTCGACCTCCTGTGCTATTTGTGCTTCCCTGTACTCCTTCTATGGGTATTAGGTGAGTTCTGGCCGGCGCCTCGATCTGCGGCGACGTATCGAGACAGACAACTATTGAAGCTAAGAACGTTGACATCTTGTCATGTCGTATAAGGCTATCAGATAAACAACTTAAAGCCACTTCGTAGATGGGGTTCGGTAACAGTTGGGGGTGCAACATAGCTTCTGGGAATGCTGCTGCGGGTAACCTGCTTTATGCAAAGAAATTTGACTCACTGATGTAACAGACTTATTTTTGAGGAAGGGCATCCAAACAAGGGCACATAGCGGCAGTTTCGGTTTATCAAGGGCCCCCGATAGAGCCCGAACTAAGACTCAATGTCACGTACTATAAAATTTGCAAAATAAAGTTGCATAATCACTACGTGGATGAAGCAGTTCCTGCAACGTACATCATGATCAAATATCCCTGCGATACTCGCAGTTGGCGACCTGAGCAAAATAAACTAGCAGTTAAAGTAACACTGTGCCGTCATACATAATCCCCGAAGCCTCCTGCCTGCACATCCGTGCAGGCTACTTGAATTACTCATAATGCTAATTCTGGCCACATTTGACCTGTCTATTCACTGGATATCCTGTGCTCCACCGTCGACATAGACAAGCACTGATCCAGAATAATGGTACAGTCAGCGCGTCAAGCACCACGATTGGCTCTGCAAGTACTTTTTCTATAATTTGAGCAAACCTAAAGGGCCCATTGAGGAATTTCTGAACTTAAATATTATGTGAAACTGCACTAACAACTGACATAAAACATTGTATAGATTTTCTACAATCTTCGCCGGTGTAAATTCGATAACATGTTCCAGGCATGCACTGCAAGTAATCTAGACGAACTAGAATGTGACAGATGCTAAACGTATTTAAATAATTCTTATAAGATAACTAAGTAAATATAAATCCTCTAGTGGAATTGCAGGCGTGCAAATAACATATTCGTTTGTCTTTTGTAAGGCCATTGTAAACGTTGTAGTACTAAGCGCGCTAGCAACTATAGTTGCTTCAATCCTCGTAAGAGCAGGCAGGTCTAATGAAAGATTTTCTTTAAAGTTTTGCAGTCTCTGTGTGCTGTAGAGTAAACAAAGCCATGGTACAATCCAATAGTGACCCCCAAGCTGAACCCCCAGAGCTCTGGTGATTAGCCTGTGGCACCCAGTGGCAAGCTAGCCACAACGTTGGCAAAATACCACAGCAGTGGGGTCGAAGTCACCCCACTATGGAACGGAGCCCGCACTGGTGGCCGCACCACTAAGTAGAACGGGTGTGCTTTTTTTTGTGTGCCTCAACCAAGGACGATGGTGCAAATAATGCGCATTAATTGTGTATTGTCTGTAAGGCACGGCGATTACGTTGGCTTTGAAGCTTTGAAGTCACGGCTCGCTTTCTGGGCCTACGTACCTATAATTTGCTTGGCTTACGCGGTATTCCAAAGCGACACAATAACTGGCCGTCGTGGAATATCATCAGCAAAAGCAGCAGTTACAACAGCAACAAGATCAAATCAAATACTAAAACTCATTATCAAATGAAATAAAATTGTTGTCAGCAGCAGCGCCAGCAGCAGCAGTAGAAACAGCAGTAAAAATCACGATGTTAAGTACAAAGCAAATCGCTAATGAACAATCGCTGCATGCATTGATTTTGACTCTATTTTGGTTGCTGAATTTAGTCGCTTCTGTTGTTGTTGTTGTTGCCCCAACGATGTTGCTTACCCGGATACAGTTGTTTTCGTTGCAATTTTTCGGGCGGCCTCAAAATTGGTAATTGTCATAATCTATTCGTAAAATGTTATCCCTGTTGTCGCATTTCTCTGGCGATGTTTCGGTCCACGTCGGAAACACTCGCCTTACGTCCGACAGCTGCACGCATATAAATCTGTAAGCGTATCGGTCGTTGTATACGTGGCCGGTCGGTGATCGACGCTTGGCTAGATTAGATCGGTCAAAATGTCCTTTCCTAATTGAATACATTGCGGCAATGACAAAATCGATCTTTATGTTCACATGGCCTCGTTCACAATGTTACAGGGCTCACCATTTGTTGTTGTTGTTGTTCTCTCTGCTACTGCTGGTGTTGTGTTGTTGTTGTTGCCGTCATCGTCGTCGCTTTTTTTGTTGTTGTTCTGTTTGTGCTGTGTTTTGATGCTGTATGTATTTTTGTTGATCATTTAGATGCTGCTGTAATTATTGTTGACTACTTGCATGTTGTTGTTATTTTTGTTGATACTTTGGAAGCTGTTGGTTGACTTTCAACTGTAATTGGTGTTAGAATTTCTACCGTTGTTTTTGTTCCTTAGTATGTGCCATCATCGTTTGTCACTGCCTTCTGTACTAGTTAACGTATTCGTGCCGCTTTGCTGTAGTTATGCGTCTTGCTTTCGTCAAAGCCGTTGACGGCTGACTATAATGCGGATAATAGTTTATGACGAAGCGATACACCTACCGATCAATTCAGTCAGGCTGTTGCACCGGGTGTTGGTAATATACCACCACCGAGGAATTACAGGATTGAACTGCTCTGTGCGGATAGATCTACGCGTCCACCTATAATGACCCAACGTTATTTAACGGAAAGCCAGACCAACTGACGAAGTTTCACAAGAGTTAAGTGTTCTGTTGTGGTTCTGGGCTGTCACGCTGTGCCGAGTACAACGACGTCATGCTAGGGACACGGCTTATTGTAGAAATGTGGTAATCTTTCATAGTTGCCCTTAAAGATCAAACGATCCTGCTTCTGTGCTCTGAAGCAGATGGTAGAAAAATGCTTCATAAATGCGATGTCGCACACGTAACGCTCGGTATAGACAGTTCACGTTGAGTTGCCTCGTATAGTGTATGCGCTGGCCTGATTCCCACCTGCTGGTTTATAGAGGTGTGGAAGTTAGAGACACACCAGATCGCAAAATCGCAGCGATATAGTCTTATTGAGCCATCCAATTGTCTGTTCTAGATAGTTGTGTCTGAAGTGAGTTAGAAGATTATGATAGTTATTGTGACAGAGTAACAACAATACAGCTAGGAACTACGTAAGTAGCTCAGTAATGTTGGTCGTTAAGAAAGGTGCTGTAATGGTTACGAGCACACTCTGTTTGATTCATATAATTGCGATCTTGCCTTGAATTTTAACCGCCACTGGGCTGGAGGCAGTACGCAAGGATGCATACCCGTAAAACAACTCGCTCGTAGGAGCTACCACTTCAACGCAATTTAAGATTAGTTAATTCTGATGTCATCGTTGTAGATATAGGTGTATATTTCTAAGATTGCCAAAAAGCCATTTTTCCCAATCTGGGTGCTGTTAGAATAGTAGTGTCTGCCTGCTATTTTGTTTTATTTATATGACTAATTTTGGCAATTTGGTGACCTGACGCTCTTAGAAGAAGAGTCTTTTATTGTCACCACAAAACCTTGCATAAGCAATCCCGCGTATCAGTGTCATTGCTTACGTGCTTAGTAGGTCACGATGATGCATTTTAACAGACAGTTCGCGGGGGAACCTAGGGCTGGTCACTAGATGGATAACGTACTCCTGTACCGAGTCCATTGTACACATATTTGACGGCCACTTATTACCACATGGCTGATCAATTGAAGCTTTTTATTCGACCCGTTTAAATTGCCTAGAGCTTGATATATTACTAGTTACGTGATGCTATGGTTGTACTGGTGGAGAAGGACTATCAAATATTATTAGCCAAGCAGCTGAACTGAGCCCGACTTTATTTTTCGACCTGCGTAGCATTTTTACAGCAATTTACGCAGACTAGACTAGGAGAGACCGCTACTTTGCTAGACACACATTAGTTCCGCCGCTTGCCGTTGGCGCGCCTGAAACAGCTTAAGCAGAACGAAGCCTGCTCTATAGCTATGCAACCGTCAGCGATTGTATGCTGCCCCCGTTGACTCGTAATTACTAATAGTCTACAGACAACGGCGTCTAAGCGGTCTAGACATTATTCAGAGAGGTCAGTGTAGCGGCAACAAAATTCCTTAATGGCACCTTCATATAGGTGCGTAAGAGCATATCGCACATTTTCTACTTCTTCTTTCCGCGTGTATATACATATATATATATATATATATATATATATATATATATACATATGTATATATATATATATATATATATATATATATATATATATGCATGCACACGTGGCGACTAAATAATGACAGTGTTCAATTTACTCTTGTCAACGGATTGCTGCGCTCTAAACGTAGCAGCAGTAGTAGTAGTAGTAGTAGTAGTAGTAGGGTTAGTTGTACAAACGCTACACTTTGTTTGCCAACTGCTTCCTGTATCCGGAAGAAGAGAGAAAGGGAGGGAGAAAGAAAAGCAGATATACGCAGCAGCAGTCGCAGAAGTTATTTTGATCTTAATAACGTCACACCCTGCTGTTGGTCGCTTGACTCGATAATGCAACGCAGACATGATCGCTATTGGCGATTCGTGTACGAACGCCACATGATTAGCGCCGCACCGCGTTCAGGTATGAGCGCATATATATATATATATACATATATATATATATATATATATATATATCTATACAGATCGTGCTGGCAACGCAGGTAGACCAACCGGCAAGCGAACGTGGTCTTCGTCATTCCAGAATCCAAGGTCGGGGCGGGCCTCACTTAGGCGCCCGGTGGGCCACCACTCATCGTCTTCATCGTTATTGTCGTCGCCATCATTATCGGCGCTGTCGCCGCCGCCGCCGCTCAAAGAGACCAATGGTCTAGTGAAGTGGGGTCGGGTGGCGCGCGTAAGGGAATTCGAAGGGGGGGGCTCTGAAAGGGCTCTTATCAGAGGGGTAAGCTTAAAGCAATGCGGGAATTCTACGGCGATGGCTGGCGGTGGCGTCAAGCTCTGCCACAGCAAACCGCCATACTATATGGTGTGGTTGGTTGACTTAGTACTACCCCTATCCTTGATACGAATCTTCAAATCTTGCCCCTTCGATACCTTCTTCACTTGCCGAAATACACACCACATTGGCCGTTGCCCACTCGCCCTCCATTCCCACGACGAATTCATTCGAAAACGATGGGACTCGCTGCCAGTTGACAACGGACCCCTGTTGAAGTGGCAGCGACTACAATATGTACGTACTTACGTCTACAAGGAATGTGTTCTGGCGGGGGTATGTGGCGGAAAAAGTATATGGAATATGAGATGGGACAAGGGTGAAATGTAGAGACTATTGAGAAGAGATGGGTAGGGAATGTAGGGGTGGGATGATGTAGAACATTTTGAGGAGAAATGAGTAGGGAATGTAGGGGTGATATGAGGTAGAGAATATTGAGGTGACATGGGGTGATATGAACCCTAGAGAAGTGAGGAGGGAGAGGAATAAAACAGATATAAGGCAGTAGTAATTAGGGGCTAGGCCCTGTGTTTAGGGCTACTACTAAGCTAATGCTACAACTTCTATTGTTACTACTTCAACTGCAACTTCGAGGTCTACAATGTTATTGTTCCTACCTCTACTACAACTAGCGCCGTTCCCAGCGGCCCGGTGATGCTTATCTACTGCTGCCGCTGCTACCAGGCAAACCGGTACTTCTTTTTAGTTGTGGTAAACACGTGGTATAACGTACAGTGGCGAAAGTGTGGTATAATGTATAGTTATACCACGCATATGACATGACGTATAGTGATTAACGTATGGTATGACATATAGTGATAAACGAGTGATATAACCTTTAGTGGTAAACGAATGGTATACTTTATATTGTCAAACGTAGGGTATAACGTAAAGTCGTAAAAGTATGACGTGACGTATAGCGGTGAAAGTACGCATTCGTATTACGAATATAATTTTTTTGACCATCTTATATCGCTACTGGTGCTACCAATCGTTCCAGTACAATTATGACTGCTGCTACTAGTACACTATTCTGATCTCAGTGGCTCAGATCTCAGAAGATCAGAAGATCCAACCGCCATTTGCCAAACCTCAGCGTCGGGTCGGCGTTTAGGGGTCAGTGCATCACGGAATGAACCAACCAGTATCCGGCTTTATTATTATTATTATTATTATTATTATTATTATTATTATTATTATTATTATTATTATTATCATTGATTATATCGTTCGCGATTGCCAGGCGTTGTCACGTTCGTATCAAGGCGCCAAAAATGGGGTGATTTTTATTCAAAAAGCAGGGCTGCCCTTGGTGTGAAGTGTCGTCGTTTAAGACCCTGCAGAGAAATGCAGTATATGATCGCAACGGGGCGTGTGAAATGGACGACAAAAGGGCATGGTTCGTCTTCCGCTACTTAGTTTCTAGTTAGTAATAGAACAGTGTGGATACGCTTTTAAAAACCGAGTGTTTCGATTTCGGGATGATCCGATAACAGAGTCAGCAGCTGTTTGTTCTGCATTCTGAGTCACGACGCGTGAGAGTCTGTCACTGTCAAGCAGTCATCCGCTACCTGCTAAGCGGTTTTTACTCGAAATCACTCTATACATCTAGACTAGCGTTGCCAGCTACTCATCATTGAAGATGGCTAAGCGCCATCCCACGAAGACATACATCTTCAAGAGAAGCCGCAACGGTTAGATGAAACCAGCGCAGAGAAGCACGGTTAGCAGGCACGATGGGACTAGCTTTAGCTAGTAGTGCAACCAAGAACGTCTGACGGGCTTTCTCAGGCGGCTGTCGCCAGAAGAGTGAATGGTCCACTATACTCGACTAGATTCGAGAAGGTGGCAGTGAAAGCAGCTGCAAAGAACGTAGCTAAAGGGAACGCGTATATAGCTACACAGCGTGGCTGCTTCTCTTCCTCCGTCCGACACCTTCGCAAGTAGATTTCCAATTCTCAAACGACCGAGATGCGCTAGTTTTCTCAGTGTATTGGAAGAGCATGAAAATATCCAAGCTTTCTGCGAGTGCGTACTTCTATTCATGTGAAGTTAGCTGTGTAGTCAATGCGGTCCTCTGTCCAGTCAAATCCAGACCTTATTGGGAAAACCTTAGAGAGTCTTCTGCATACCGCTACATCAATTATTGTGTAGAATTATTTGGCAAATTAAGCAAATATAACCATAGTGTAAGTCCAGCTGAAAATTAGCCAAATGTAACGTTCGTTCTGCCTATGGCGTTCACAATGGATGCCGCGTTCTTTTGATAGGCAGCCAAAGACAGTATCTGCTTCAAAAACTTCACGTTTTTGAGGCTTAGACTGAGAATACAGTAGTATCGTATATGATCAGTTTAGCTCTTTTTTGTGCTGGCGACCACGAAACGTCCAAAACGGCAATGAACACCCAGAAAACTTAACGGAATCAGATCGCCTGAAATATCGATTCACATTGACTTGAACTCGAGTGGCATAGCAATGTAATTTTCATGATAACCGTTGACGCAATTGTCTGCCATTGTTTTTCTTGTCGCTGTCTTTGTTGTTGTTGCTTATGCTGTTGTTGCTGCTGCTACATTTACATGTTACTTACATTTTTTGCTGGCGTGATTACCATTTTTATTACATCCCCGGATTTAGCAGTATCAATAGTGGATGTTATTGTTGTTACTGCTGTTATTGTGCTTGCTGTTGTACCTGGTGGTGTTGTTGTCGCTGTCGTTGTTGTTGTTGCGACCGCTTCACCTATGACGCTTTACCTAGGGCGATGGTTACGCTGGCTAACGATGGGGTCTAACATTCGTTTCATTCTGGACTTCCCCCCCCCCCTCTCTATCTCTCTGGTTTTCCTCCTTTCTCGCGTTACTCCTCTCTCTCCCTACCGGCGCGCTGCTACAACAGCTTGTAGTTAGTTACAAACCGTTAACCAACCGCAAGCGCAAGTCGTCAGACTACGCCGGAGCGAAGACAAGCGCTTTTTGCCAGCCAATCAATATAGTACAACGCGCCACATTTCTTAACTATTACGGCAACAATTACCATTTAAGCTGGCAGTTGTTACTGGAAAATGCTCACCTGCGAACGCTTACCAATTGATCGCTTTGTCGTGGTTGGTCCTTTAATCGTCAAAGCCAGTCCTCATGGGCTCTAGTAGCGTTTGTTCTTCTTGTCGTTGTTGTTGTTGCCGTTGTTGTTGTTGTCGTTGTCGTCGTTGTTGTTGTTGTTGTTGTCGTTGTTGTCGTTGTTGTTGTCGTTGCTGTTGTTGTTGTTGTCGCTGTCGTTGTTGTTGTTTTTTTTGGGTTTGTTGTTGTTGCCGTTGTTGTTGTTGCCGTTGTTGTTGTTGCTGCTGTTGTTGTTGCCGTTGTTGTTGTTGCCGTTGTAAAGGTACTATACTTCAATGTACAGCAACACGCTGCCAACGCTGGTACGCATGCACACAAAGGAAGTAACGGCACTAACAAGAATCTGAACGACAGCAAAAACAACAACAACAACTACAGCAACAGCAATACAATCGCCAAGAGTAACTGAGCCACCTTTCAACGATGAAACGTGGTGGCCCAGAAAGGGAGCTACTACTCACAGTGAACATGTCATCATGCCCCTACTATATTGTCACGAGGGCATCGTGCGCTATCTATATATCAATTCGATCACGTTTTAACCTTGCCCCCCCCCTCATTAAGGCTGTCAAATAGAACCACAACAACAACGACGATGGCAATAAAAGCAAACACCTTCACCAGTACATCAGCTGGTTGTGGGGCTACACGGGCTAAAGTGTCTTATCTCGGCTACCTTGCGGCCGGGTTCTCTATCTACCTGCTTGTCTACTACTATACGTATAATATATATATATATATATATATATATATATATATATATATATATATATATATATATATATATATATATATTTATATAACCTTTTAACCTTAGAAGACTAGTTGGTACTTAGTCAGATCTTGCGTGCTAAATGCTCCCGGCCCGCTATTTTCCTAGATGTCGCAATGCCTAGTACGTTCATACAGACATGGCAGACACGGGCGATAGCCTTTTCTGCAAAATTACCTGGATAGTTATAATTGTTTGAATTTATGTAATAATGGAAATTTCGGGCTCAATGAAGAGTTATTGAACTTAAATAAATTTGCCGTCCAAAAAAGACGGTCCCATAAAAAAAAAAAAAACTTCCCACGTATCGTTAACATCGTTTTTACCGCTACCGACTACTAAGACGGTAGGACGCATCGTACCTCCCTAAAAGGGGGATGCTGAGGCAAGATCCTTACTACAAATCCGCACAATAGTTGCGCTGCAAAAGCATCGTTCTAATTGAAAAAAACAATTGGCCACTTGAGGAATTGGTTGTTCATCAATAGCACTCTTATATATATATATATATATATATATATATATATATATATAATGTGTTCGTCTAAAAACTTCAATCAGAGATTGGTTGCTCTCAAAAAGTTCAATACCGCAATAACTTCTGTCAAAACTGCAAGGTCAGAGAGAGTCAATAATATATTAGAGTGGCGCATGACACGAATGCTTGTGAGATGCATTTGTGAGATTGAATACTATTGAGTTGGTCCATAAGTCCGTTCAGGTGATTGCGTGCGCCGCACTGCGCTGACCCGAGAGAAGACGAAAACTGTTAGGAGAGGGCTGTTTATTTACATAGCGGTAGGAGCAGACCTGCGCTGTGTTATACCGTGGAATTCGTTCAAATATCTAACTCACGCGAACTGTAACGCTCGAGTGAAGATGGCAGACTTAAATATGCACTTTCGTCATTTTTAATGCTTTTCTACTTCCGAAAAGGAAGGAATACAACCCAAGTCGTAAATAAGGTATGTCAAGTGTACGGCGGGGAAGCAGTAAAAGGCAGGTTAGTTCGAAAGTGGTTTGTCCGATTTAGGAACGGCGAATTCGACGTAAACGACCGAGACTGGCCGGGACGCCCTGTGACAGTGGGTACGCAGTACTTCAGCAACAGTGGTCGAACGAAACCTAAACCTCTCGTTTCGCGAGATCGTGGCCATTGTCGACGTTCCACAGACATCCGGTCAAAGGCATCTCCATGCCGAGGGATTTGTCAGCAAGTTGGATGTATGCGGCCGCACGTTCTCAGCAATCGCCAACTGGAGAAGAATGTGCTAGAATGCGATCAGCTTCTGAAAAATAACTAGGATAGGAACCCCTTTCTCAGCACCATGGTAACAGGGGTAGAGAAGTCGATACTTTATAAAAACGCTGTCCGCAGAAAGACGCGGCTTAAAAAAGCGAGTGAGCCCCAAGCCACTGCCGACCCCACCGACCCAGACCCCATACAAGGAAAGCGACGTTAAGTTTTTGGTGGCATGCGAAGGGGGCGATCTATTATGAGCTGTTAAAACCAATTGCCCGAAATGAGCAATACGATCAAATACTGTCTACAACTGAACAATTTGGAGAGGGCAATTGATCAGAAGCGACCGGAATTGGCGAACGAGGTGACGAGGAGTGACTTTCCACCACGGCAACGCAAGACCGCACACACCCTTGATCTCCAGCAAGAAGTGAATGGAATTTAGATGGAATATTTTGCCATATCCTGCGTATAATCCTGGCCTTGCTCAATCGGATTATCATCTGTTTAGGTCTCTTTAATTAATTCCCTCAATAGCAAAGCATTCGATTCTATGGAAGGTGTCAAAACGTATATAGACCATTACTTCGGAAGCCACCACGCCACCTTCTGGAGGAACGGAATCATGAGCTTGCCTGAACGTTGAACTAAGGTAGTTGAACAAAATAGGCAATACAGCATTCGATTAAAGCTTTCCATTGTAACGACATATGTCTTCAAAAGTGGGTGAAAAATCCGAGCGGACTTACGGACCAACCTAATATATTTCATATTGTGCATCCGTGAATTTGTGTATATTCGATGCTGCTGTAACTGTGTTTCTCCCTGTGACGGAATATAGGTGTTTTTGACCTGAGTTGAAATGTCGACAAAATAACTTTATCACAATGTAACCAGTCTCTCATAGTTCTCATAAAAATGTATGGCTGAACTGTCTGTTTTAAATGAAAATTATATATATATATAGCGTGCATTTTGCCCGCGTTCCCTAACACTGGCTGTCAGCCACTTCGGCATTGATCTAATCAACTCATCAATCTCAAATAATTGTTGGTGGATTTTATTCCACTCACGCAAACTGCGCGTGGCATTCATGAGCTACGGAGGAGTGATCGCTGGACCCCGCTCCAATGTTCGTGATCTTGCTCGTCGATGGGCTGTAATCAGTTGTGGAAACAGCTCATTTGCTGAGCAATTTTACTGGCCGACTGACAGTAAACAGTTTACTAGACTCTTTGCGATTTGTGTTCTGCCTACCTGCGAGAAAAACGAACGTAACAACGTCGATATCATATATCCAAATGTTTTTCCAGTTCCAATTGCTTTATAGAGCTGATCATGGTCATTCATCATCTTGCTTCAACTATCCTCTGGCCGTGTTCATGCGAACGTTTTTCATTGTCTCATATGTTTCAATTACGTACGTCTATACGTCAAACCAAAGTAGTACTCCGCTACTTAAATTTGTGAGTGCAAAAGTCTGAAGTGCCTGAAGTGAAATGTGATGAAAGCGACGCAAACTTGTTTTCGGTTGGAAGTTTAGTAGATTTCAGAGCGAGTAAAGCGACTAGACAAAGTGGGCTTCCCCGTTTACTCTAGTACTATTCGAATTTACTCTTTGAACATCTACCATGGCTGCATCGACCGCAGCAACAATTGTTCTTATTAGCCTAGGCGAATAATGTAGTTGTTGAAAACAGTCACGGAAATATCCCTCCCCCGCCACCCCACCACTCGAGACAACCTGTCCCTGCGCTGTCATGTAATGACAAATAACGACCGACTGCGTACACCGGTTCAGATAAGCCACGCCAGCAGCACATCCCAGCAACAGCAGCTTAGGCCGGGACTTATGCAATCGAGTCGTTGGCATGAGAATCGAAAGAATGCCGTCTTTGGCATTCAACACGACGACGCCCGGCCACCACCGCGGGTCGCAAAGTAACTCGATAAATAACGGGTAGATCGACCGAGAGCGAAAGAGTAAACAAGAAGCTGAAAGCGAGAGAGAGAGAGAGAGAGAGGAATAGCGAGGCAGGAAAGACTATGCAAATTTGCGAATGAGATATACTAGCACGCAGCCACTTTAGTCAGCTGCAAAGTCCATACTGATTCTTCTCGCGATCTCATCGACTAAAATAAGAAGTCGGTACCACATAATACTATGGTTACTATTTTTAATACTACGTGTTTTTTAAATTATGAATGTTTGTTACAACCATTTTTCAGGGAAACCGCTTACGCTTTACTTCGATGACTACTAAAAATCCTTTCGGGGCTGACTCTCAGCCAAGATTTAACGCCTATGGGACTGCTTTTCGCATTGCTTCATAGACGGACCCCCATAAATACAAATGTGGGGCAACGGTGGGGCTCGAACCCGTGCACCTATGTGTCTCCTCCGGTCGCGAGGCTCAGACGCATGCCACCACGCCACCGGGCTCGACACTTTGATGACTACTACTACTACCAATATTATGATTGTTGAAGCGATCGCACCGTGTAAAACTTCGGAAAGAAAGATTCGAGTATGAACAAAAAAGCTGCAACAAAAATTCTCTTATTTATGCGTATCCTCTACACAAGTACAGGGGAATTGTCTCGGGCTACATCATATTCGGGTTGTGATTTTTCTGGCTTCTTCATTTTTCAATCATAGTGTGTTCCTGCATTGACCTGTAGGCAATAAGCGACGACTGTTGTTTAAAATAGTACGTCCTGAGGTAGTATTTAATACCTCTGTTTTTTTTGTTTTTGTTTTTTTTTGTTCTGCTTTGGTGTCGTATTCCCTCTCTCTGTCTTGTCTCTCTGTCCTGAAAATATCGTTCCGTTATCGTCAATGCGTTTCTGCGGTGGCCCCCTTTGCGTTTTTCATTATAAAGAATATCGTAAACACCACCACCACCACCACCATTAACAACAACAACAAGAGCAAGGAAAAGTTTTAAAGCTCGTAGGAGCATTTTTTGTTGTTGTTTTGTAACCTCTACCCCTATGTGACCAAGTTTGGCTACTTCTGTTCATAAGAATGGAGAACTAGTTACCCCTAGATCGTAGCAGCAGTAGCAACACCAGAAACAACAACGCGAACAACACTAAAAACACCAACAACAAAAACAACAACAGCTGCTGCAACAAATGCATTAATGGGCTATTTTATCCCGCCGTCTGCAACAAGCAGACAACTGACGCCAACTCTATGTGGCTCACAGCCACCAACAGACGCCTGGCCAGGTACCGCACAACATTCAAGCAATAGAAACAAATACTGTACCATGTGTTATTGGTACTAAATACTACTTGTATAAGTACTGCCCTGTAGTTACCACAGTTACTTCAGCAATGATTACACAACAGCATTTCCGAAGGTAACCAAGTTCGATTGCTTAACGGAAACGAGATTCAGACATACCGGTCACCTCTGTATGTCTGTGTGCTTGGTGTGGTCGTTGATTACACATGCATGTAATCTAGTACATGAACACATGAGCTAATTAATACTCATTATTGTCGTCATGTTCTCATCGTTATCAACAGGAATTGTATATTAGCAGCTCGAGCAACAGCCGCAACGTTACCAGCAAAGGAAATAATCTACATCTGAAGGAGTGGCAGCTCTGTCTGGCCAATGAACGTTGAATAGACTAAACCGATCACTTCTCACTCACTTCCCATACAACTTCATATAAGCATAATAGGCCACCGGCAGAAACGGTACCACCAGACAGCGGATTGACCACCCTGATTTGACACGTGTTGTCCGCTATTCGTTACTGTACGTCGATATTTCTCCCGTTTTTTTGTATCGTAATTCTCCGTACAATGGTCAGCGTCTGTCTGTCTGTCGTGGCACCACTTGGTCGTTCTGACGTCAACATAGCCCGTCGAGCCCGGTGGCGTGGTGACTTATGTCTGCGCGTCGCAACCGGATGAGACACATAGCAGGTGCGCGGGTTCGAGCCCCACCGTTGCACTAATTTGAATTTATCACGGGGGTCCGTCTATGAAGCAATGTGAAAAACAGTTCCGTGGAGGTTAAATCTTGGCTGAGCGTCAGCCCGAAAACTTTACTCAGTCACAATAGCCCAAGCCATGGCTTATGTCACTGTTTTCTGTCGCTCACATTCACTAGTCTGGTAGTCAACACGTGTCATGCTATTTGAATCGTAATTAGCATCGTCACACTTATTTCACTCACTTTATTTTCATACATTCATTACGACGGGCATATAACATTGTGGCTAGTACATTCGGTCTCTCGTATGATCTCTCAGACACGCAGTGATTTGCCTCACAGCGAACCATATTCTGGATTACTAGTGCGGTAAAGGTGACTGATGACCGATAGCGCGAGAATTACATGTCGAAAAAAACACGACTGGCACGTACGTTAACGTCAATTGATCCCCGTTTATGCCCCGAAATCGCTCCAGGTCTCACGTTTAGACAAATGTGATTCACCCGAAGTCACACGTTTAGACAGAATAGAAAATTGTGAAAATAAACACAACTGCAATCTTGCATGTTGCTACGAGCTAAGTAAATTGCAAGAAACTGGAGCACGTAATGCATAGCATGTTTTGCAAGCATGAACTCATCATTATGGTGCAAGATCTTTAGTGCAAGGGAGCGCACGCACGCATTCAATTGTTCCATTCGATTCCGTAGAATCCGTCTTTTAGTGTTAGAGTCCAACTGCTTTTTACGCTTAGTCCAGTGCGTCCATTTGATTAGCAGATACAGAATACGAATCAGAGTTGATACTGAAATGTCTCTTCACCATTGCCATTATTTGCGTGTCAACTTGCTAAATCAGGCTTGTCGTTTTATTATTATCGTCCACATATAGATAGGTGTGCTATTGGGAACGTGGTGATTGACCGCGATTTAGTCAACTGATCTAAACCGTACGTACATTTAGGTTTAGGAGCGTCCTATTCAATCCGTGAACGTTCGGTTTGTAGTATACTCACAAGTAGGCAAGTGAACGTGAATATTCATCGAACTTCGGCTGAATATTCACGTCGTTTGATCGCCGTAGCTGGACGAGAACGTGGCATATCGAGACAGCCATTTGCCGATGTTTCTCATGTTAGACCATGTAAGATCACCGGTCAGTGACAAAACCGTCGGACAGTGAGAGGCGCGCGGGGTGTGACTGAAGGGCGCGTCTCGGCGATACGCTTTTGGAAGACACAAAACGAAGAGAATAAAGATGATGAAGTCACCTGCGAGAGCCGTCAAAGCATGTTCTTGCTTTGAGTCGATAATGGACCAAGAGCTGTTAGTGTTTTTTTTGTTTCAGTTGATATTTCTGCTGCCGTTGCCGCAGCTGTTGCTGTTGTTTTGGCTCTTGCTGCTGCATCTCTTGCTGTTTTGCTACTGACGTTGATTTGATGAGTAAATGTGATTGGTCAATGGACATTGTCGGTTACTGTCGCCAACAGTTTACAGGATGAACAAGATTTGGCGGGTTGTCACTGTAATCCGGTGGAATGCTCTTCTACACCGGTGCGGAAATATGACATTTAGATGTATGTGCATGTATATATATATATATATATATATATATATACATGCACATACATATAGAGCAAAGCGGCTCGGCTAGGGGAAACCTCCGGAAATGGCTGGCCCCTACAATGAACCCCCCGTAATGGTGTACACGTTCGCAAAGACTCAAAATATATGTTCCCACTGTGAATAATTGATCACATTGACATAATATATGATAACATAATACAATGCCATAATATATATATATAGAGATAGAGATGGTCGTCTGCTTCTCTGGTTCGAAAGCATCGTTCCGTTTGAGCTCCGGCTAATTTGGTGACGGTATCGGCCCCGGGCAGTGTGTGCGCTTCGTTTTTTTTGTGAGAGACCCTCATGACCTTGTGGCTCTTGTGTGTTTGGCCGGTGCTTAATTTTGGCTTATCGTGATGTCCAACGGATGTTGTCTTTTGGGACACTTGTATGCCATTGACTGTGCTATTTTACTACCCTCTACGACATAGAGTTGGCTCTAAGGTGTTCTTTCGTTGTGTGCGCTGGTGTTTGTTGCTGCCCGTCGCTGACAGGGGCCGCCAGAGGCTGTCGGCTGCATGTCCCACAGTGGTGTTTGCTTTTGCGTACTGCCTGGCTAGCAAAAGTCGTATCCTTACATCTGATATCGCACGTGCACGTGCAAACATACGTGAAATAACCCGTTCTGTTTATTCTCCACTGGACAGTGACATGAGTATCAATAAGGCATCGCTAGAGCAAAGGAAAAAGTCTAGTAGACCAAAAGGAAGAAACTACAAGTCTTCCACAGCTGTTAGCGGCACAGCTGATAACTCCCTCGGTCGCTCTCTCTCTCTCTCTCTCTCGAGTAATGTTCAGAAGGTAAAGAGTGGACCGCCAAGCGCACTGACAAGGTTAGGGCGCAGATTCAGGCTATTCGCGACAAGGTGGCTAAACTGGCACTTAATGATATTTTCGAATTACGATTTGTCGCCGACTGGAGAACACTGCTACAACATCGGTAGCCTACGAGAGCATTCCACCGATAAGGTCATGGCTCTATGTAGTGAACTTTTTAGACTGTTTCCTCAGTCTCAATCTGAATCAACAGGCGGTATCATTCAACTGTGGTTCAACGCATCCGATGAAGCTGCAGAGGCGTTGAAGATAAACAGTATGTTGGGTATTCCGGTATTGGCCAAATGTCAAGACTTGGCCAGATATTGGATCAAAATCAGTGAAATCGACCGGGGTTTTACCGATATACGGACATCCGTCCGTTTTGCGAATCATGCACTTCATCCATTGACATGCTTAGATTTCAGCTATTTCACCCACTTCATTCGGCGTTTTTCCATGACGATACAATGGACGGTTTCAACCATTTCGTAGTAATAATCTCAACTGGACGTCCGGAGATTATTACATTTCGTTGGTTGTGTTTACCCTTAAACTCATGAACCCGAGAATAAATGGCAGCCAACGCTGGCGAAGAAGCCCCGAAAGATTAATTTAACTCGGCTTTGATCTTTGCACCCGTCCACTTCTTGAAATAAAAGTACGTGAGCGCGTTACGGATTCTTGTTTCCCCAAATCTATGACAAGCGCTGACATTTTGAGTTCAAACGTCCCTCACACGTAATCTAAGCGTCGCTTTTGCCTGAAACTGCATATGATACTGTTACTTTTTCTTATGTAAAAAATAATCTACACGTATATATATATATATATATATATATATTTATACAGGGTGTTCCTATTTGTGTGTCCAAAACGCTAGGGTATGGTCAAACTCGGTGAGAAAATAATTTTTGCCAATGGGTGGAAGCCGGGAAAACGTTTTGTTTAGGAGTGAGGATGAAATTTATAAAAGCAGTTATTCTGCCTTTTTTCTTCTACATAGTTGTGCAAAATCTACGTTTGCGGGAGAACCAGTCAACGCACAAAGGAACGATCATACCGGCGTGTTTGGCGGAAAATTTTGCACAATAAAGTATGCATTACTAGCTTGCGTAGCAAAAAGCGAATAGCCAGATTAAGGAAAGTCATAAAAAGTCAAAATGTTACGTTAACGCTTTTTTGTGCAACATCGTATTTTTTTCCATTACGACCAAAAATGCACGTCCAAAAGACTACTCTCAGGCAATAGCAGATTTAATGCCCACTACATTCGTACCAAAGTGATGGTGCTGCGTTACGTATTTGCCAAGTGACTAAGCTTTTTCGACAGTCATAGTTGTTATGTTTCACGTTGAAGTTTTCACGTTCAGAACCGTAGCATTTTGCCAAGACGTTTCCGCCCCCTCTTTCCATTAGAAAAAATTATTCTCTTGCTGAGTTCTACCAAACCTCAAAATACGTACCTAACTTTCTCATACACCCTATGCAAGTATGCATGCCTTCGCTTTCGATATGACTGTCGAAAAAGCTTAGTTACTTGGAAACTACGTAACGCAGCACCATTACTTTGGTAAGAATGTAGTGGGCATTAAATTTGCTATTACCTGAGAGTAGTTTTTTGAACGTACATTTTCGGTCGTAATGGAAAAAAATTACGATGTTGCACAAAAAAGCGTTAACGTAACATTTTGACTTTTTATGACTTTCCTTAATCTGGCTATTCGCTTTTTGCTACGCAAGCTAGTAATGTATACTTTATTGTGCAGAATTGTATGATCGGTTCCTTTGTGCGTTGACTGGTTCTCCCGCAAACGTAGATTTTGCACAACTATGTAGAAGAAAAAAGCCAGAATAACTGCTTTTATAAATTTCATCCTCACTCCTAAACAAAACGTTTTCCCGGCTTCCACCCATTGGCAAAAATGATTTTCTCACCGAGTTTGACCATACCCTGGAGTTTTGGACACACAAATAGGAACACCCTGTATATACAGGTTGTGCTTTGCGGAGAGCAAATATTTATTCTCTGTCGTTGACGACCGATGGATGACGGTGATTTTTCTCTCTCCGCGCGTTCGTTCAGAAGTTTCATTGTCCAGCGGTTCATCGGAAGTTGGCCCTTGACCCGAGCGGCTGGTAACCTGGTTAAGAAAGCAGAACACCGAGCAAGCGCTCGTACACAAGGCAGCATCGAAGTGGTCTATCTCTAAGGATTCATTCACTCATAAGCTATCGTAACATGGCGTTTGACAAGGCCAATGAAGAATCATTTAGTGCAGAGAAAACACGAGCTTACCAAGGTCAGAGCGACGACAACAAAACATTAACAAATGACAGTAGCAGCGGCAAGGACAGTCAAGGTTGAAATGTATTTGGTGGCATTTTTAGCATACACGTATACATCTGTTATACCTATATATATTTATATTTAGTTAATGAATACGTAGATATATGCTTGAACATATCAAGACGAGTGCAATCATCGCTAACATGTGTGACTGGTAACTGCAGCTATATATATATATATATATATATACGGGTGGATCGGAATGTTCTAGTACTTTTTTGTCTCCGGATTGAGGTATTTCAATATATTGGGTCTACAAAAAAGTCTTTTCGGATTGACGCTTGCGCGGCTTTCACAGCGCCCGCCCCGGCGCCTATGCATAGATCGTTGGCTCATTATTTGTTGTTTGCATGTGAAAAAGAGCTGTGCTGGTCTCAACCATTTTGAAATCTGTGTAGCCGTTTGTTCATAAAAGTGCTGCTAAATGGAGGAAGAAAAATGCCAAATTCGGGCGATTTCACTCCATGAGTTTAAAAATGGACTGAGTGCAACGCAGGCTCACAAAAAAGTTGTTAAAATCGTTTGGAGATGCCTGTTGTACAGACAGAATGTGCCAACAGTGGTTTGAGAAGTTCCGAAAGGGAAATTTTAACCTCGAAGATAAGCCTAGATCAGGAAGGCTAAGTGTTGCCAGTGAGGAGGTTTTTCGAATGAATATCTAGGAAAATCCCACTATAACTACTGTGGAACTTGCCGAGGAGCTTCATATTACCCAACAAGCTGTTAGCACAGCTTTAAAACGCCTCGGAATAACTTCCAGGCTGTGCAAATGGGTGAACCTCACGAGTTCAGCGACTTCAACAAGATGACGCGCATGCGCGTCTGCACTTCTTTGCTCAGCAGGCATCAAAATTTGCCTTTTTTCGATCGTTTTGTGACCTGCGATGAAAAATGGGTCTTCTACGACTCTCCAGTCAGGAGAAGGTTCTGGTCAAGTGGACCTGTCACCTCCGTCACCTAGCCCAAAAAGGATATACACGCAAACAAGGTTTTATTGTGTTTTTGGTGAAATGTGGGCGGAATAGTGCACTATGAACTTTTATCGCGTAACCAGACGATAAATACGGCCGTGTACTGTCAACAACTCGAAAAGGTTCACGAAAAATAAAAGCAGTAGTACCTTGCACTAATTTCAAGGAAAGGTGTCCTGTTCCACCAAGATAACGCAAGGCCCCACGTGAGTAGGGAGATCCTTTCAAAAATTTCCCAGCTAAAATTGAATCTTTTAGAACATCCACCGAATTCACCCGACTTAGCACCATCTGATTACCACCTATTCAGATCGATGCAAACATTTTAAGTGGTAAAAATTCACTTCTATCGAACACATGCGTTCTGGACTGGAAGAATATTTTGCCACTAAAAACCCAGACTTTTACAGAAAAGGAATCGAAAACCTTGTAAATCGTTGGGCAGAGGTTGTATCTTCCGGCGGAGAATATATAAATCAATAAATAAGACCTCTCGTGTCTCCAACACATGTGTTTTCTTTATAGCGCCACAACCGAAAAGACTTTTTTGTAGCCCTATTATTTAGCTTGGAAGCGCGAAATCAGATGATCAGCTACATACAGGCAAAGTTTCGCACCGACAGGTCGCCGTGGTTACTGTTTTAGTTTGGTTCAAAAAAGTGACGAACACAAGGTCCGGCAATTTTTAAGCCGGAGCCAAAAAATGGAGGAGCAATCAATCTGCATCAGTATCTGTGTTAGAATCTAGATCATCTGTTCTAAAGAGGTAGAAATATTACGAACTGCTTTGCGATCAAGCAGTGTCCCCAAACACCATGTAAATGTAGAACCGCTGTGAATATCGCGACGCACGTAAAGAGAGCAAAAATAGCTCCCGTTCGGAGAAGATCTTCGACGTCAATAATAGAGGGAAACGCTAAAAAAATGTAATATTGTACTCAAATTGCTACCCGGAATATACCTAAGATATCAGATGTATCTTACGAATTACTTTTAACAGTCTTGACCAATATTTTATGCGTTATAAGACTGGCAGCAAGGTTCGTGTCAAAAATGTTGAATCTCTAGCAAATGAACGCCCGTCGGGAAATGTCTGAATTAAACCTTCAGGCGGTAACCGAAGACCCTGGATTGCTTCAGAGAGAGTGATTATAGGAGATAAGCCATGAGTATATTGTTGCGACATCGAGACCAACGCGCGGTCATCTCAGTGGTGCTTTAAATGAGCGAGCCGACCAACAAATGCAGACAGAACGGATCCAAAACCAAGGCGTTTCTGACTGTTTTTTTTTTATTACAAGGGAATCAGTTTACACGCATGTTGCCACCTGGTTCCGCGGTCAACAAGGAATACCACCGCGAAATTATAAGAAACTTGCGTCAGACAGAAATGGCCTGAACTTTTAGCAAACAATTTATAAATCATCCATCACGACAACGTACAGAAGCACACATCACAAGTAGTATTGTGAGTTATTTGATGATAAAATTGATTTTTATATTTCGGCGGCCTCTCTATTCAACGAACTTGCTTCAGTTTTTGTGCTTCCAGGGAAAACAATTGAAGGGACAGTATTTTGAAATTTTAGAGGAAATACAGGAGGATATCAAATTCGCAGGAGAAACTCAACCGGTTTCAGAAAGACGTGTTTAAAACATGTTTCAAAGAGTGCGGGAGAAGGTGGCAAAAGTGATTCGCGGCAAACAAGATATCTTTTGAAAGAAACAAAAACACATCAAAATTTAAATGGGCCCTGTAAAGCTCTGTCAGCTAGTTAGCTGAGAATATATATATATATATATATATATATATATATATTTATATATAAATCTAGAGTTGTCCGTAACTGTTGTAGTCTATTCTCAGCAAATCAATTCCCACTGAATGCACGTAGATTTGATGGCGCTGTGATTTGTCGACTTATAATAAGCTAATTTTAAAAATAAAATAACGGTATTTACGAAACCCTATTTGCATAAAACTATGTTTTTTTTTATAATTACAAGGAACTGACTGCATTGATGAGAAGGATTTGTGCTCTATAAATGTGAAACAGTGTGCGATCACACTTTAGAGTAGTAATCAAATCACCTCCCAAGTAAATATTATCTGACAGACCGACCCCGGAGAGGCCGGGCTTCTTCGATGAATACGTAGAAACGAATTTAAATCGCTTGTAACACAATTTGACAGCTGACATGATTTCACATATGATGTTCGCATCACATAGACTTGTTTATTCGCACCAAATTAATCGTGGAATACTACTGGAAACGGAAATGATGTTTTAAACAAAACAAAAAATGACGCATAGGTTTATGAGAGAAACGACATGCTGCTGCCGGATATTTACGCCTACAGTAAGGCGACTATTGCTAGATCATGGTCGAAGCGAAAGGGGAGCACGGGGCTCAACATTGCTTCAAAAGCAGCCCTTGATGCTAAGAAGATTACGCTGTATGTCTGGTGGAATTGGTCGAGAGCGTAGTCCACTACGAGCTTCTACAGAATAACTACAACAACAAAAAAATCATGAACAGTAAACAAAATACTACCAGCAGTTTGCTTGTTTAAAGCAAGCGTTCGTCGAAAAGTGCTCGGAACTGTATAGTTGTGCATGCGTCGTGTTTCATCATAACAACAACGCGTGCCTGCCCGCATACAGCTTGGCAACTTGCCACAAACTGCTGGATTCCTTGTGGGATAGGCTACCGCACCCATCATATATATATTGTAGTATTGACCTTACTTTCCTGCAGGTCTGTTCTGCTTACTTATTTGAGAAACGAAATTTTTAAAACCTTGAAGGGTACAAAAAAGCTATCTTGAGTATATTTTCAAAGAAATACAAAGATTTCTACAAGGATGATATTTTTACAGACGCGAGAAGACGAAAGTTACAGAATAAGGCGGTGTCTATATGATTGTCTACAGTAAGATCGTTTATATAAAATGTGTTTCCAAAAATACATTATGTATACATATTTTAAAAAAAACTTTCTGACTATTTCCATATGTATGTACATGTAGGTCATAACAGACTATATATATATATATATAAAGTTAAAATGTATATGTTTATGGATTTACTGGAATAAAAACACTTCTATAGCAAGTCTCCGATGAAAGGGGGTAGATAAGACCTGTTATACTAATTTAGTAACAGTGTTTGCATATTTTCTAGGGTACATGCAGTATGACAGTGAACAATTTGGATGCCATGTGCCAGAAAAAAAGGCTTCTATTTGATTTATGCACACGACAGCGTTGAAATTACCAAGAGGTGGCTACATAGATTTGATGGACTCAAGTAACAGAAGCCAAATAGGTTGGTGTCTTACTAGCTAAGGGTCTTAGGGGCACAAATCACATTAGGAAGTGCACGGCCAAGGCGGCTAAAGCGGCTAACGCGATAGGCAAGATCCTGCTAAACTTACACGGGCCGCGGGAGTGCCAGTGACGACTACAAATGTCGGTTACCGAGTCAATTGCATTTTTCGCGGTGCCAGTCTGGCTGCAGAACATCTTAAAAACGAGGACGGCAACGAAGGCCCTAAGAAGCACGCAGATAACAGCGGCGCTTAGGATCCTGCCGGCCTACCGCACGGTTAGCACGAACGCAAGCCTGGTACTGGCTGGTTCCCAGCCTAGGGACTTAATAGTGAATGAAAAGAAAAGGATGTGGAAGGAAGGGCCTGAGTCCATCAAACAAGCTGAGAGGGAAAACACGATAAGGTCGTGGCAAGACGAATGGAATGCCGTCCCCGCAGGCTCATCGGGTTACTCACTTCGCCTGCTTACCCCGGACATAAAGAAGTGAATTGACCGCCCGGCGGAAAAAATGAACTTTTTCTTACGCAGTGTCTCACTGGCCACGGTGATTTTGAAAGTTATCCCTTTTGTATAGGCAAAGCTCCTTCGGTAACCTGCGTCCACTATGTGGACGGCATCGACGATGACTCTCTTAAAATGCAAGGGACTAGAGCAGGCAAGGACAACCGCTATAGCGCTGCTAAGATGAGATGGGCCAGAAAAGCAGAAAAAGAACAAGTCGAGAACCAGACCCGCCAAGAAGTAACATGAGGATGCTTGTGGAGTACTTATGCAGCACAGCATCGGCATGGAGGCTGGGCGAGGAAATGACAACTTCGGTGATGAAAAAGAAAGCCGAGCTCGGCAGGTACAGAAGAGAACGAACAGCGCTTACGACATCAACAGATGACGTGGATGTAAACAAACGGGGTTGTAGGTGTTGGAACAAGCACGTCGGACCGATGGGGCAACCCGCGAGTGATCTCGGCCAAATGATCCGTTAGGCGCTCGCCACCTTTCCTAATGGCCCATAGTTCTGTGGATATCTGGGCCATTAGAAAGTGAAGCTTAAGGGAGGAGGTGTGTTTAGTGGGTAGGGGTCTTGGCCGACCAACATCCAGCCGCCAGGGTCGAGTCTTACACTGCTCGAGAGGGGGAATACCCCGCACTCGTAGCGTGCGTAAAAACAATCACCCTCTCCACAAACAAATATTATATGCATATAAATATATATATATATATATATATATATATATAGGCAAGCACTGCCGTGTGTGCAAACGTATTGTAAATGATTAATAAATCATCACAATAGTATATATATATAGCTTTGAAAGTCACCGTGGTTAGTGTCTCACTGGCTACGCTTACTTTCAAAGCTATCTCTTCCGTATAGGCAAAGCTCCCTCGACAACCTGCATGCAATGTGCGAACGGCGCCTACGATTCGTAGCACTGTCTTACATTATCAGCTCATCCAAAAATGCGCACATATCATAAGAGGAAATCAGCGTTGCTAATGCGATGTAGGTGTTGCTAAAAAAAGTTACTCTGGCCTGTTAACAGTTGTAAGGCTGTACCATTTTCTTAGAACAGGCAATATTAGTTTTGTTTAGCACCCAGGCTGGCTTTGCTGAATTGCTTCTTATCTATTTTGCTTAATAGTAGCCGCTCCCTCCCGGTGTTGATTGAGAGGCACCTTGAAGCTAGTTCTCCAACTCTTAGGCTCGATTGTCATCCCTTGGACTGTGATTGGTTTGAAGGTTAGGTTTGAAATCTCCTCTAAAAAGCATCAACAGCGGCCGGAGTCGTTATGAGTAGAACCCAGTTAGAATCCGTCGGGCTACCTTCACTGGTCATGGCAGTTGTGCGTTGTGCATTTTGTTACCCATGATCGTATACCTTGTTACCCCGAGGGCTTTCTGCGTTCCCACACGATGAATTCCAGTGATTTACGATCTGCCTTCTCACACGATGAATTCCAGTGATTTACGTTGCTCTGCTTACTTGTCCTGTAAATGGGTACTTTGTGCTTGTATGTACTCTTCCTGTTGATATAAAAGTTCTAGGCAATGCCCTGCTCTGCAGTGCGTACACTCTCATCGCAAGCAGTAGCAGATACTTCGCTTTTCAGCAATTTAGCTATTCTACCATTAACACGGAATGCGATAAGCCATTTTATGGACTGGAGCTAGGTTCTTCTTTTAGTAGTGCAACGATTTTCACTGACGAGTATTCAACGAAATAAGGTACTTTTATTTTTATCATTTTTGGTAGGCGGGTGTAATTTAGCCTGGAAAACTGTTGCCATTGCGTAGAGAAAATGGCCTGGGAAAAACTTAGTGATGGTTGTACGTAAAGATGATTTGATAGAGTTTCGTGTGGTTAGCTGGGTGGTTTGATTGGATTTTCGTGGACACTTCAGTTAGTCATCTGATAAATTATTCTATCTATTGCAGCTGTCAGAGCGTTACCTGTATCTGCCGTTATCGAATGTGTACCCACGAGTGTTTTAAAGCTGTAAATCTGTCCGGGTTACTCATTCTAGGTGGGTCCTTGCTTCCCTTGATGAAGAACTGCTTACCCAAAGACTGTGGTCCCCAAGGGCGTTAAGGTCCCCTTCTACAATCGCCTTTAGGGGAACACGAATGCTCGGGCGAGGTCTAGTTCTTTGAGGTAATTCTCCGTATTCCTGTCAGGTGGAGCGGCCGTTGGTATATATATATATATATATATATAACACTACAACGCGGTACCAAGCCTACAGACAACGGGTCACAATCCTCAGCTACAACCGCAAACAAAGTGACCAGAAGCAATAAAGTACCCTTAAAAGTCCCTAGACCATACGATCTGGTGTCTTAGCTCGCGGCCGAAATCATCTTAACTTTAATTGTTGGCTAGTATGAAAGTTACTTCGATGAGATATACTTGGTAACAGCCTTAGCCCCTTTGCAAACGGAGTGCTTGGCAAGCTCACCGGCAAACTCGCATAATTCACCAACAGGAGATGCACAAACGTCGCTCATGCGCGACTCACCTTTTTGAAAACCACGTTGTGACACTCCGCCTCGATTCATTTGACGTTTGAGGCACGAATGCACTCAAACATGGCAAAAGAGCTTGGGCCCACAGCAGAGGCAGCAAGGCCGATCTCGTTTCTCCAACAGACGGTCTCGTTGGGGCTATTTGAAAGTCAACGCCAAGATGGTGTTGAATGGTCGCCAGCACTCAAGCAAATATAATACAAACGACATTCACCAGATACGGTGATTTCCAGTCACACTTGTTCAGATTTGGAAAAACCACATCTCCATTCTGCAAGTACTGCCAAAGCGAAACAGAAGACATGCCTGAACATACAATTTTGTGGTGCCCGGAATGGGCCTCTCAGCGTGCGAGTCTACTTAGGGCTGACGACGGCACCCTTGGAACGATCATACAGCTTATGATTACCATGGAGAACATCCTGCGCGCCAACTAGAAGAAAAACCGTTACTGCATGACATCATCCCGCGGGGATCCCGGGATAGCTAAATCCTTATACTACTCTCCCCTTCGATAGTTTGAAGTGCTATGCTGATGCAGTTCCCGATCGGTGGCGGTGATTGGGACATAACTGGTTTTTAGTGGGTTGGAGCTTTGGGTTGGGAGTTCACCTATTCATGTGAAAGCATTTAAAGTGAATTTAAGCTGTGGTAAAGGTTAAGGTGTTTAAAACGGAAAAGCGTGCATTACGATTTATATTGGTAATAATAGTTTAATAGTAATGGCGACATCATCGTCGAATGTTAGTTATGTATAGTCACCACTGTTTAGGACAAACAGCTATGAAGAGATGGGGTAAGAAATTTTTAATTAAGAAGATCAATTTTTAATAAGAAGATCAATGAGGGATCACTATGCTCAGACCACATCAAGCAAACATTGTGATCGGCATTGAATCCTGCTGAATTGAATTGCTGCTGTTGATAAACTGAAGGAGCCAGTTCAGGACTTCTTTAAAATCCATTAAATCGGACTACTCTTATTTGTATAAATATATTATTATCAATGTAGACAGAAATTAAATGTAGCAAATTCTTAAATATTGGCCACAGGTTAAATTTCACACCGCTTGCTTTTCTTTCAAAACGCTTAAGTTAGATGAATATTATTAACATTATGCAACGCCAGGGTGATGTTGAGTGGTCACCGACACTCGAGCAATATTAATAATATGAACAATATTGTATATATTATACAATTAATATATTAATAATTGTCATACATGTACCAGTAAATAATAACCTCTGTTCAATTCTGACGCTCAAGACGGTCAAGGAAACCGCTAGGCGGGAGAGGTTCACGCAGCTGCTTCGGGAGAGTGGTCGAGACGAGGAGCCGAGGGAGGTGGGAGGGAAAATGCAGCCAGGCCCTCAAGCTCTTGACGCGCTTCATCAGGACGGTGTATATTTGGCACAGGCCTCCTATCTGGATGCATGCAAATATGCAGAAAGATAGACGAAGACATAGCTGCATTAAGGATTAATGGCATAGACGCCTCTCACATGGCTTCGAAGAATGCTAATGCTATTACCGAGCCCAAGAGATAGAGGAGATCTCCGGGTATAGTGAGTTTGTGAGTCCCACACTAATCACGTAGGCTGGTAGTGACGCATGTATATTCTGCATTCCCAAAACGTTCCAAAAGAGAGAGAGTTATATATATATATATATATATATATATATATAGAGAGAGAGAGAGAGAGGGAGAGAGAGAGAAGAGAAATATTTAACAGTGTATCTACAAGCGATTAGCCCATACGTTAGGGGGTCATAGAGCTCGCTGAAGTAAGAACGTTTTCAAATGAAATCGGTGAGCTAAATTGTCTTCATTAAGTGCAGTCAGGAGCAATTTTTATGCTAAAAGTTGCTATATAAAATGTGCGAATGTGAGATAATCATTTGTTCGATAGAAAAATTGAGCATACCGGCGTGTCCAATATATGCCAGCTTCCTCAAAAGAGAAAAAGTTTTCCCTTCTCAAGGGGCAAAGTATCTAGGTCATCATGTGCGCCACCACCTCTCTCAGGCGAAGGCCATGCACCGCTGGCGTAACGGCAGCGGCAGAATAAACGCCATGGAAACCAAGGCTGTAAAACTTCAGAAGAGGTAGTCCATTGGCTGCCTGAGACGTTGCGGCGATTGGCTGCCATAGACGTTACGCTTTGCGGCGGCCACCGCTTGGAATTTCAATCAACCCTGCCGGTATCTGGAGTTTCGGCTCCATTATACTGAGACGACCCTTGCTGCACACATTGTCTAGACAGCACAGCTCCAGTCTTTCTTAGAGAGGTAGGCGACGTCCGGCAAATATCCGGACGATCCGACGGAAGTAACACTCCGCTTCAAGGTTGTTCCACTGTCCTGACAGAGTATGGGACACCTTACTCGGACAAATCTTGGTTTGCTTAAAAGGTGGCTCACAATGTAAATGAAGTGAGTACTTTACTTGTCAATGCAGGAGTAAGGAACCGGTTTGTGTCGGCCTCACGTCAGGCTATCCAGACAATATTAGCCAGCGAAGAACTACAGCGATAAACCGACAGTATATACATTACATGTCAATCTGCCATATCTATATATATATATATATATATACATATATATATATACATATATATATATATATATACATATATATAGGCGTCGTTATCGAACAATGACATTATCGATCGATCATTTACTACGACCAGACCACCAGTCGCATGGTAGCCAAAGAGCAGTACCAGTAGCCGTAATAGTCGTCGAAGTCGTGGTGTAAGAAAAAGTCGCCGCGGCAACAGGGGCAGTTAAAGAGACGCCAGGCAGCACAGGCCGTTTCCGCCATAGAATATCGGCGGTTCGCCATTTGATACCGCCGACTCAATGGCACTGCTGATTGAACGGCGGCGGATATTGACGATTGCGCGACCTGCGTTGGTCCCTTCGCGTCCGCAGGTAAAAAGGCCGGCGACGACGGGCTTGTGAGGATCGCGCACCACCACCACCACCACCACGACCATACAGACAGCATCCAAGAACTGTCGTTTTCGTCGTCGTCGTCGTCGGATAGATACTATGGAACAACGGCAGCCACCGCCGGCAACGGAGACGAAGCAGAAGTAAACAAAAAAAGGGCGAAAATAAGGAAAGAAAGGGCAATAGCAAGAACATTGAGACGAAACGTACGGGAGAGAATTTGAAGAAAGAACGACAACTCATGCCGAAAACACTCATGATAATGGTAACAATGTTGGTGATGATGATGATGCTGCTGCTGCTGGTGATGATAATCGTGGTTATGGGGATGCTGATAGTGATCTCAATCATGTTCTTGCTGAACATCTTGCTGATACCTGCTCTACGATCATGGTAGGGAAACAACAACAGCAGCAACAACAACCACAATAGCAGCAGCAGCAGCAACAGCAAGCAGCAGCGGCAACAACCGCAGCACAATGCTGCTGACAACAACAATGACTCCGAGAAAGACCACCTCAAAAGGAAAGCAATGCGTGTATACACAGTCAAGGCGACCACAATGGCGAGGAATGGTAGTACCGACAATGATGGCGGCGATGATAGTGATGATGATGATGATATGTAGACGGTGCTCTGGTTGGTGGGACTGAGTGGACGATACGATGAACGAACCAACAATGAAGCGCTATTCTGCGAGGGCACTACAACTTCGGCAGTGACACTGTGTGAGAGCGTATGTGTTGATTGACCGTGGTAGTCGTGGTGTGAATAATCCAACACTTCTCGTGCTCGTTACCTCTCGACAACGCAATTCCTCCTTCCTGGATGGGGCTATCGGGCACGAGGAGAGGAGAGCGGGGAACTGAAAGTGAAGGTGGACGAGGGGGCGCATGTGAGGGAGATGAACGATGCTGTGCTTTGAAGTGGCGGGCGAACGACGGACGGAGTGGCGCATTGGTTTGCTTTGCTCTACAGTAAAGGTGGCTTCGGTGCAAACGACTTCGACTGCGGTGCGGCAGAAGCGGAACAGCTGCGGTGGCACGAGTCGCAGCTGCAGAAACATCCCGAGTAACGTTCTCACGAACGAATCATATATAGACTTTGATTCCAGTGTGGCTGAAGGCAATTTAGCCAGCTTGTGACAGTACTCATTGGTTTGGTCTCAGCACTTGCCGGTTTATCTTCGCTTGTAAAAAAATTGTACAGAACGCCATTGTTTATTTGAGTAGAGCATCTGTCAAGAGTTTCCGCGTTCAGCTCTGCCCACTCCACAATCTGCTCTCTCTCTCTCTGTAAGCAGCACAAGGGGTAGGGTTACTTTTTTGGGGCTGACCCTCAGCCAAAAATTAACGTTCACGGGTTTGCTTTCGCATTGCTTCGTAAGACGAACCCCGTGCGTACAAACGTGCAACAGTGGGGATCGGATCTATGCACCTATATGTCTTCTCCGGTCACGAGGCGCACGTGAATGCAACACCTTACCGGGCTTGAGAGGGGGTAGGGCAGCAAAAGCCAAGGCAAAGCGAAGATCGCGTAGAGACTGTACATATTTATCACGAAAAGGGCATGGTTGCAAACTCTTCGAGTTCTCTCCACTATAACCGGACTTGTTAGAACACATGAACTTATATAAACGTTTCACAGCACAGGTTCATTGCCTCAGGTGAAGAACACGAAGCGCGCTTCTTCGGCTAAAAATGTCGTCGCTGTAGTCGATAGTATCGAATATGGAATGATCGGATCAGAGATGTGCCCAGCAGTTGCATTTTTCGCGCACCTCAACATGGTATACTTTGAGGTCAGATCTAGTAATGTACCCAGATAAGATTTAATTGACGCAAAAGCTTGAGCCTACGTGCCCTCAAAAGTGGCCACAGTTCTTCAAATAGGCTTCCGATGTGATGCAGCGTTATGCCGATTTTGTAGCGATCTTTTCTGATAAAGTCCAGTTTTATCAAACCGCAAGTGTGAATCAAAACTTTTGCGTCCGGGCCACCGAGAACCCTTACGTGATTCATGAAAAGCCGGCACATATGTATGTCATAGTATAATGCGGCCTATGGTCCAAAATAATGATAGTATCCTATCTTTTTACTTAACGGAAAATGAGGAGCATCATAGCAGCATTATTGCCTTTGGCCGAATTCGGACAAAATCGATGCAATGCGAGTAAATTACTTCTAATTTGATGGTTTCACAAACCACACACACTGGTGAGAGAGACAATCATGACATTGGATGATGAGGGCAAATGTTGTCTTGTAGACAAAAGGAAATGCTGAGTTGAGAAGTGGCGAACTGCTGACTAAGATTACCTGTACGCGTAATCTCGCGTAACGAGTACATCCACTAGTCTTCAAGTTCGTGCGATTTAAAATCGACACATTTTTCTTGTGGGTTTTAAAAGTGAAATGTATGCTAGTATTCTCTAAATACGGACACTGAAGCATGCATAACGTGAAAAAGTGCAAAAGTGTGCTCCGTATATATACTTTTTGTACTACTGATTACCTTAGGCTACATTGACCTTAAAGTAATGCTCAAATATCCATAAGCTACCAGAGCGTCTAATGATAGGAATCTATATATATATATATATATATATATATATATATATATATATATATGCGATATATAAGGCAAACACTGCCGAGTGTGCAAACGTATTGTAAATGATTAATAAATCATCACAATATTTTCTATACATATATATATATATATATATAAACTAATGATTCAGGTCCGCTTATACTATAAATGGGGCCAACCCCTTTGTTCTAGCTAGCCAGACCCCAATGAAACAGACAAGCTCTCACGCACATCGTTTTCATTTAGACAAAAGCCTGATATTCATCCATGTAGCATCTCTTTCCCAAATCGGACCGACTCAGCAAAACTTAATTGCCACACACCTGCTAGCTACGGGTTGTTGTTGGCCACGAAGTCAATGAATAAGCCGGCAGCGTATTTATTGAGATGAATAACTTTATTATTAATATTCCTCACCATTTAAGCAGCATTCGTTAGCGTACTAACATCGCATTTGCAGTTCCTAGTGTCGTCATAATTATTTTACTTAGATTCTTCTACTACTACTAATAGTATTTATCTTTCTTTTATTAGAATTCGTCACGATGATACTTTGTCGAGGATTTGCGCAGTGAATCTTCTGAATCAACAGATCGTCGCCGTCGTTGTTGTAATCAGCAGTAGTAACAGCAGCAAAAAAATGCCGGAGTGGTTTACGCGTATCTGTTCTTGTTTTGCTTGTGTGCTCGTGTGGATATACATATATAATATATATAAATATATATATATATATATATATATATATATATATATATATATATATATATATATATATATATATATATATATATATATATATATATATATATATATATATATATATCTAGACCAGTTATGTGTCATGTGCATAGTACCGTGTTCTACCCGCTGATGGTGCAGCTGGTGACGGGACGCCAGCGATTACTGGCATTGTCGCTGTCTCCTTTGTCTCCCATTGGATGTATGTTTCTAGAAAGTTGTATGAACCACGACTCTGTCGCACGTTAACAACGCTCACGCACAGGATAGGTTTGTGACCTTTCTCACCGGTCAGTGTTACTATTCATATCACTGATAAATTAATGTCATAAAAAGGTTTAGCCGTTTGCAGAATTAATCATTCGATTTGATTTGATTGATCATTGCTGCTTATTCAATCGGGCAAGCAGTAAATACAACAGAATCTTGTCTTCAGGCACGTGCCTTTGACAGTTAGTAAATGCCCGACGTATCTTAAGGGGAATTAATCCCAACCAACCTGTTCAGCCTCTCCTACTCGACATCAATCATAAACACAAAGGGATCGTACATACAACCTCTCCTCTCCTCTGCTTCATGTAACCAATCTCGTTTTTCAATATCAAATCTCAGTCTCACGTAGCTCCCTCTAGGAGGAGCCGTTACTTGTTCTCTGATACTATTTAAACAAAATGTCAGTATTATTTACGCATTTTGGTTTCATATCACCCGAATACGATAAAAATAATAATAACAATATTTAAAACACTAAAAAAGATATGTAATCTAAACATTCTATACTAGCATTTGATGGCTTGGGGAGCTGTGAACTTTTGTACAAATGTAAATGACTCAAGAAAATAATAAACTCTATTCATTGTATATGCTGCAATTTCAGAGTAGATGATCACATAGGGCGCCTAACGGTCTACTGCCAAAACGAAGACGTCTTTTTTTAGGATTCATAATTGCTGTAATTTTTCAAACTAGACCGAGAATACGTATACATGTATATATATACATGCCTGCACAAACGCGAGTTCGTGTATTTTCTGAATTTTTGACATTTAAAGCGTTACGTATTTGGAAAACAAAACAGCCGTGTCCAGCGAATTACAGGGCATGAGAAATAAATAATTGATTGTATATATGTACAGGTAGAGCTTACGTTCATGAAGGGAAGCTCCAGGCGGCTACCTAGGTAGTACCTGGAAACGACTCGCTCACCAGCGGTCTCGCCCTATCAGGCAGCGGGTGAACGTCTTTGGCAGCCAACTGGACAAAAACACACGCGTCCAAAGTGTATGACTATCAGAGCGCACACAGATAGACTAAAGCATTTAGTGCCAGTTCATTTCGGCCCTCTTCGGCATAATATAGTAATTTACCAAGATTAAAACAATACGCTTAGTTACTGTGCCCTTTGGTGATTCATCCAAACAGCGTATTAAAGAGCAAGTGGGTCATACGGGGAGAACTCATATATATATATGTGTATATGTATATGTATATATATATATATATATATATATATATATGTATATATATATATATATATATATATATATATATATATATATGTATATATATATATATATATATATATATATATCTCTATATATGTTATCTATATATATCTATATATATATCTATATATATATATATATATATTCATGTGTATACTTTGATTTGAATCGTGCTAAATGTTATTGCCGTCCGAAACGACAATAATCAAACACGCGACATTGAACAGAAACACGATCGGGAGAAACGTCTGCAAACCTTTCGTAGCCTCGTGCGCAACATAAACGGGCAGGTATCAATTCACATTCAATCACATACTCGCCGCCCGGGCGTCCATCGACATCCCTGAGCTGACGAGATACGGTTTGCTGATTGATTGCACAGTGGACTCTCAGCACAGAAGGATGGCTACATATCAGTGTGTGCATGCACCTTCGGCCGGTAGTAATTCCAACTTGTTATGGTTGTTGTTGTTATTGTTGCTATAATTTTCTTTATTGTTGTCTCTGTCGTGTTATTGTTACTGTTGTTCTTGTTTCTTGATTGTTGTCGTTAGTGTTGCTGTTGTTCTCGTTGTCACTGTTTTTTCTTATTGTTCTAATAGTTTCTCTCGTTGTTGTTGTTGTTGTTGCTGTTATTTGTTTTTCTGTTGATACTGCTACTGTTGTCACCACCATCGTTGTTTACCACAGCCACAGTAATGTCTTGTAAACGTCTTCCAATAAAACTCCATTTGTGTCTAACTGTCTTCGCAAGTAGGCATATGTGCGTATGTGCACCTCTGTGTAGTATACTCGTATGTGCATTATTATGCTGGCAAAGCATCATCGCTCGCTCCCTGTTCAACATGGACAGGGTACGCGCGTTTGATAGCGAAAAATGTGTGTTCCTACTACACATCGAGCCATATATATATATATATATATATATGGTATATACAGATTGGTTGAACAACGTCGGTGACATTACAACAATGTCCACGGGGGGGGGGGGGGGGGGCGGCGGTTATCATCTCGCAACTAACTAGACGCCCGCCACGCCGTGCACCTGGGGCGCCGGCCACCGACCACCCCTCTCGGCTCGATTGTTAGTTACTCCATGCTCCCCGCTCCCCAACTGCAGGCAGAAGCAATTGCAGGAAGGGGCGTGGCGGAGTTGGCAGCTGTCTTCCGCGCTAACAAACAACGAATAAACTCTATATGCACCGCTACTAACTACAACGACGGGTATTATTTCTACCAAAGCTGCTAGTACTACCACTTCTTCTACCACTTCTACTACTACTTCTCCTTCTTCTACTAATCAAGTAAGCAACGTGTTCGTACACCGAGCACAGCATATCGTCGTCTGTGTCGTGGACCCTCGCGCATTGTGCCTCCATATCCCGATATTTGGTAGATCGTGGATATGTGGAGATGCAATGAGACGGATGCCACGATAATGATCCTCAATCTAGGTCTACGGCAAGAAACACTCATCTCTCTATCTGCATTTAACCTGTTCAGTGTCTCGCTGTTGCGAGACTAGACGCGAAGAAGTGTGAAGAACAGTCGTGGTCGATGGTCAACCGTGAAGGTCAACCGTCACTCTGCTAATATCATCATTCTTAGAGTCATAATCATTACCACCACCACCACCACCATCACGACTATAATCTTTATCACTGTGAGAATATTATCAATAGTAATAATTGTAACAATTAATAATAATAATAGTAGAAGTAATAATGATGACTGTTATGAATCTAACAATTACTATTCTGTTTCTCATACACCACACTCAGGTTTGTCCACAGTCCACCCTCAGGCAGGTCCAATCATAATGCTGCTGCAGCAGCAGCAGCAACATCATAACACACGTGTTTACCACTTAGCAGTTTACACAGATGGGCAGACGCACGCACAGACTCTCAGCACTACTGACAACAACAACAGATGATGGATGAGTCGCTTGCTAGTTCAATAGAGAGATTCATACACACACACACTCTTCCTTGCATATGTATATACATCATACATCATGGCCGACAATAGCGCTATGCGCCCGGCACTCGCCACACATTGCTCGTGCAACTGCTGCTGCTGCTGGTGCTTCTAAGGTTCTGACAAATGGTAGTTGGTCTGAGGAGAACGGCGAGGTCAAGGTCGATGTCAAGGTCGAGGTCAGGGACGAGCGGGCGGAAACTAGCACGGAAAATAGCACTAACATTAGTGACAGGCTCTTTTAGATGCTTCGGGGGTCATCTTTAGCAACAGCAGCAGCAGCACGGCATCAACCAGAGCGTTAGTATTAATGGTTAGTATCAGTTACATTCGTCGTCGTCGTCATAGTAGTAGTAGTAGTAGTAGTAGTAGAAGTAGTACTAGTAGTAGTAGTGGCTGTTGTAATAGTTAATGTAGTCGTAAAGGGTCAACGTTAGCACAAGCTCCATAAGAGGAGACTCAGAGAGGACGAGAGCGACCGGGCGAGCGGGCGAGTCAGTGAGTGAGAGAGAGAGCGAGTTGGGTGAGAGAGAGAGAACTAATGGAGACCAGCTCTTCCCCTTAGTATTTAGCTGAGCCTTTACCACCACCACGTTGATATTGTCGTCGTTGTCGTCGTCGTCGTCGTCTTCATTTTCATCACCTGACAGTGTTTGCCTCGGTTGTCCTGCAGTTGGCCTGATTATACGGCAGAAGTAGTGTCAGAGTTCACCCACCAGTCAGAACGAACAGTCGCAGTCGAGTACGTGATAGGTGCATCTATCGACTTGTGTGTGACCCCGTTTACTCATACTCTCGACCTCTACCTACTCTTGGCCCTCTGGCTGCATCTCGTCGACGGCACTGTCTAATTCACCTGTATGAACTACTACTATCGTCGTACGATGAGATCGTGGCCATCGCGATATCGGTTTGATCGTTTAGAACCATCGATTCACACATTCATATGCTGCTCATCATCATTTATCTATAGATCTAGCTATTAGAATCGTGTCGTTCACCGATGCCGTCACAATGTCACGTTCACCATGCCAACAACAAACTGTTAGTTTCCTTAGAACTATCACTTCGACTACAGCCCTACCTATACTGCACATAATTACTTCTAGCAGTCAAGCTACGACAGTTGTAGGTTATTCGTAACTGAACGTATTTGTTCATACCACTACAGTCAGCGTGCGCCGCGTGCTCACTTTCGAAATATCGTCATTATTATTCGTAATATTCTTTTTTTTAGTAATGTGTTAATCAAGCGCGACAATAATAACGCGAAAACTTCCGGCAAATACTGACAGTGATGATCATCTCGCTATGGATGGATAGTGGACATTTGTGTGTTGGGTTGTTGTTCTAT
>QVRM01005938.1:0-44763 GCA_003439945.1 Dermanyssus gallinae | reverse complement strand
GTTCTTCTACTTAGACAGCAGCGCGCCCATTGTGTGCATCTGCACTGCCTTGCGAGTCTGCAAGCTTTGCGGCTCTGATCACACGGCGGGTGGTGCCGATAAGCGGGGAATGAAGCACGACTACACTTCTACGCGGGCTGTACGTCGATAAACATGATGCCGCAGCTCAGATACGAGGTCAGTCACGCTGATATTCGTTCCCCTGGCCGTTGGGTCAAACAAGAGAATTCTGGACTCGATTGTTGCAAGGGTGCAAAGTGTTTTTATGTATAATATTTGGCTAAATACCTAACAAAGGTAATTCATAAATGAATGATTATTGCACGGCAATAGGATCGCGAAAACCACATGCGTAAACGGTTTGAGCACGTCCTCACGGGCCCCGTAGGAGGCTATTATACCGCATAGGATCGAACGTGTATGATTCCCTTTATTTTTGCACCTATATAATGGAGTTAAAAATAATCTATGTGAGGAAGAACTAGCTAAGCTGTCAAGAAATTCAAAAAATATACCCAAGTTCATCAGCGGAAAAATAATCGTCTGCCACCCGAATAACGCGCGGCCCCATATCGGGGGCTAGCATACAACCACTTTAAAGCAACTGCTTAAAATTTATTGAGGATTTATCAATATTCATAGATTACCGTTTATTCTTGGTTGCCCTAGGGTGGTGTACTGCGCCTCTTGACCAGTGGTCGCTAACGGAAAAGGAAATTTGGGTCAACCGCGCAGAGATTATCGTAATGTTGGTCCTCAAATTACTCCCTTAGCAAGCATATTATAGCATTTCTGTGCTACTCGGTTGTCTTCAAGTATCTCCTATTTTGTAACACGATTTTTAATCGCTCTTAAGCGCAGGGAGAAGTCGGTCAACTCGTGTTGGTAGGCCTTCATACGACTATGCATTTAAATACAAAAGTTGGTATAACTTTGCTTTTAAATACAAGGTTATAGCCAAACTGGTATCCGATAGCATTTCAAAACGCCCTGCAATGAAGCCCGATAAGCATACCCACATTTGTTGCTATATCTTCACATTTTTACAGAAAGATCTCAGTCAGTAGAGTTAACGAACCAGCACTACCTACCGCAAATGTTGCGCTGGACCCAGGGTTTCAACTTCGACGAATCTTAAGTTTGCTGCTCATGCTAGACATTTAGTTATATATACATCCCTACTTCTAACCACGTGTTTCCGTTGTTCTCTCAGTAAGGATCCAAATAAATAAAACGTAAAAATAATATATATATATATATATATATATATATATATATATAATATATATATATATATATATATATATATATATATATATATATATATATATATATATATTATATATATACTATATATATAGCCCATCGTGCAATAACATAGGTATGATTGACGGTGTTTGGAGAGGATTCCTGAAAGGGCTCTGCAGAAGATGTGACATCGCCAAATGTCCTTAACATTTTGTCGCTTTCAGCTTTACTCACGAACAATGATACACAGGTACTACTGCAGCTCGAAAGCTCAAGTTTTATTGATCGCTTTTTTATGTGCAAACGAATATTTGTTGGACTCAAATAATGCTTTTGATAATAGGACCAAGCTGCGCTGCACGAATTGAAATAACCAAAAACATATTTGCCTGACATGTAGCTGAAGAATCGCATAAAACGTCTCTGCAGGCGTCCCTGTACTCCAGCCTTCTTTTACTCTTTATTCGGTAATTAAAGGCATTTTCTATTCTAACCTTAGAGGCAAAAACCTACGCTACTTTTGCTGCAATCCCGTTGCGACCGCGGCATTATATATAGTCAACTAGTTACACGGAAGCAATGGTCCGAGTAACCTATTGAAAGGTTCACTGGAAGGGCTACTAGAATGCCGCTGTTACCAAGGTGAACTCACGGCGACGAGGTAATATGCCTTTTGATATGCTGATTCGGCGCCGTCCGGGTTCGGTTTTTTAGTGTTCACCACAAGTTTAACCATAATTTGAAATGTCACACCCCGGAGCCCTACATGAATCAGAAACCTCGAGAGAGTTCCTCGACATAGAGCAGTAGTACGGTCAACACCAGCAACAATGAAACGCAGGCTTCTAACACTAATTATTGCCGTTACCGTGCTCCAATGGGAAGCTGGGCTCTTACGACTGCTCGCGTTGCGCCGGAGATTCACGTTGGCGCATTTTGCGACGGTAACGGAACATATGGAGCAGTTCCGCTCCATATGTTCCGTTACCGTCGAGAAACGAGCGACCCGTCGCTACAGCAGAACTTACGATGATCAGGATGACTTCGCTATATATATATATATATATATATATATATAATTGCTGCAGGAAAGCCAATGTCCTTACAAGAAAGGAGGCGCATGCTCTTCGGCGAAAGGCAGAATACGCGAAGTGTCCTCCAAGATATCCGAGACGGTACGGGTCAAGTTAAATCATGCGCGACTATACGGCATCTTTGTGGGAGTAAGTTCCCTTGCAATCAAGTTCCAATCAAAGTTTGCCCCAAACTACACCGGCGCAGACCCGTTGTGCGCCGAGATAGTAGATACACCTAAACAATGTTTTGAATGTTAAAATATGCTTAGGATATTGTGGAGTCTCTAATAAATTGTCAAAGCGCGGCTGGTCGTTGCTTGTGCAGAAGAAGACGAAAGTTCTTAACGCCTCGGATAAAGCAAAAACACATAGAGCGGAGAGCTAAGATTGAAACCTACTAAAATGTTAATTCGCCCATAATAATAGCGTTAGCGGCGGATTTGATGAAATTGCCAATAATGCAATAAAATGTCGAGGTAGAACAAGTCAGCTGGGGGTCACATTAAACGCAGCCTTACGATTGTATCGAAGCCTAATTTCTATACGTGCGACGCTCGTCCCCAAAATCAGGGGTTCACGACGAAAGGAGCGAGACAGCGTCCCGATGTTTGCAAACGACAGTGGAGCTAGCAAAACCCATAAGCCGAAAAACCTTCCTTAGCCTTGTCGAGTTCAGTTAGCAGGCAGACAGGAAAAGCAATAGTTATGTAAATTCACCAGTTTTCTTGTTATTCAAATGTATATATATATATATATATATATATATATATATATATACAAGAGAAACTCCTTCTCTACCAGCTGAAACTTAGTTTGGATTTGGGATTCATCTCGACCCTTAGCAATGCACTAACCTGACAGGCGTCTACTTCTTGTGATCCCTCTCTACGGACTAGAAAGCATAGCATGGAAATAGTGCCGGCCACATCTGGCTACACGATGTTCGAGGCAACAGCAGCAACACGGCTCCCTGTAGACCAGGTCGCCTTTGTTCGTGTCGACATTGCTCGAAATGAATATATCGATAGATTTATTATTCGCATGACATGTACAGCTAAATGCACATATCACCATTTTATATCGGGTGAGCTTAGAGCGGTAGCATAAGCATACAGGTTATAAGCGGTATGGTTTATCATCTATTGTCATTGAGCATCGCTCAAACCGAATTCGATCATAAACAGGGATCAAGCCGGCGGTAGATGACAACCATGACTAGTGAACACGACTAGTGACAACTAAACAACTGTGCGATTATGCGTTATCGGTATCAGAAACGTCGTGCCTGTGGTTATCGTTATCGCGGCTTGACTTTCGTGCCACTACGCCAGTAGATGACGTTGATAAATTGCCGACCGCGTGACCTTTCTCTTTGTTTCTATGTATCTTAAAGTTTCTTTTTAACCAGCCATATCCCTTACAGTATGTGTTGTGTATTGAACGAGAATGGAGGGTGGGAATGGAGCTTCTTCACGCTGGCAGTCGCTAACAAAGCAGCCTAAAAAAGGGCATGTAGAACCAGCAGTCAGCTATTGCTATATCGATACGGCGTTTTGTAAAATGTTATCGTATGTAGCGTGTCATACGATACGGGTTTGGCTTCTCCAGGATCTCAAACGACTTGCACCTGCTTTGCGTTGCCTCACGAACATACTGCCACCATTACTGCCTAATTTCATACAGCACGCTTGCGTATTCCGCTACGTGCGCAACCAGCATATCAAATGGCCAGCTAATGGTGGCAGCGCTGCTAGGAGCAGCACTTCACGGCAATAACACCGAAAATCGTCGTCGATTGCTTATGAGTCGCATCCTACTTGCATAACGTTGCGTCGTAAGCGACCGCGACGTCACGATAGCCGCTTGGTCAAAACTTGGCGATGCGCTGCGTTCCAACAGTGCATGAGATCGGCATTCAAAAGTTTCAGTCGGCTTCGCTTCTTTTCGCAGTTCACTCGGTGCGGAACATGCTGTCGTCGGCGGTCGTCACAGCGACCGCTCGTCGTTCGCTCACCCTTAGCAGGCTTCATCGTCGCGAAGTCGGCCCGGGGGAGAATTTTCATATTCCCAAAGCAAAGTAGCACAAACTTGAGTTTAGCCTCTTAGCAGAGATAGCTAGAAAATGCAGCGACGGGTGGCTCCGCTGCCCCGTTGCCGCCTAAAAAAAAAACAGGGAAACTAGAAAAGCCCACTTCTGAACGAAGACCAATATCTGCGATAGGAGCGGGGGGGGGTGGGCAACGTGGGACCCTTCGCGTTACGTTCGACAACAACGCTGCGGGAAGCGGCAGCGGGGAGAGAAAAAAGACTCGACAAGTCAGTCTGTACGTTGTTCTCCGTACACCGAGAAAACAAGCTGCTGATTCGCCCACACGGACAAGGACATCCAGATACGCGTGAGGGAAGAAGGCGTAGTTTGTCGTCGGTGGCGACAACAACAGCAACAGCAGCAGCAGCGACTTATTGCGGAAAAATTGCGTCGTCGTACGGAGCGAGGTGGCCTGTCTTTTTGTGTTGTTGGTGCGAGTAGCCCTTGGGGGTTTCCGAGTGAGTGTTCAGCAAGCAGCAGCAGTAGTAGAGGAAAAAACGATTCGAGCGCGACGTACTTCCTCCGTATGCAAGACCGCAACGCGACGAGTTGCAAGGAATTTGTCGCCTCCATCTTTCGTTCATTCTTCGTTGTTTTGAACTTCTTTGAGGAAAGGCTGCTTGCTTACCGCAGGCGCCGGCACCGGGAGGGAAAGTTTTCAAAGCCTGTTTTTGTTCGCACTCTTCTCCGGGCGACCTTCCGTGGGCTGCCAGCCAATCGGCAACCAGCCGCTCGCGTTTCTTTGCCGCCGACCTGAGAACACAAGACAAAACGAACGAAAATCCCCCCCCCCGGGCCGCCTTCCTACCGCCCTCCAGCCCAAAACGCCCGCCCTTACCCAGTAAATAGTTTTTCGCTTTCAGTCGAAACTAGCTCCAGAGACAGAGAGTTCTGACCTGGTTCAATCGAACGTCAAAGATTGGGCGATATCTTTGTCTTTTGTCCTGCTGCTTCTGTTCCTTGTCCAGGTCCAGGACGACTCGGGACGCGCGCACTCGAGACTAACAACCAACGGCGACAATAACAAAACAAACAAAATAAAAGCAACGACAGGCTTTGCGAAAACCTGGATATTTCGCTGAATGATGGCACGCGTCCCAGAAAGGACATGTCTCCAAAGAGACAATATAGCTTGAAAGGTCGGCTGAAGCGCAGCGAATGATGAATGGCAAGAAACAAAGCGCGAGCTGCCTCCATGAGAGCTCGGAACGCTCCTGTTATTCAGGCTGACTCTAATTGAGACACTTGCAAAGCGCCCTGAAGGCAGCTAATTTTGAAAACGAGAAACAAGCTTAACTATCAAAAACGGTGCGTAAGCCATAATAAATATGTGCCGCGGTCGTTGTAATGCTGTCACTGAATCAGCCATTAAACAGTGGGTGAACCAGTTTGAAGTTTATTTTGCCCTTTCGGTTACTGTGCGGCTAAGTTAGCCTGCACCAGTTATTTACATACATCTCAATTAAATCAGCAACCAGAAAAATATGCTTACACAATCTGGGTAGTAAGGCACATGAAACAAGGCCTGTCTATCCAGGCTGTCTATAAAGCTTACAAAAGAAACGACGACACAGAATTCAATCGATATACCTTGTGCGCTAGATGTTGTGCTTAAACTTAATAAACAAATAAAGGCTATACAATTTATGTTTCACAAAATGTTCACCTTAAGCAATTCTCAGTCATCGCAAATGTTTTTAAGTGGTAGCAAAATAATTGTCAAGTCAATCCTGCTGTGTGTAGCCTTTTGCCCAAAAGGGACGTTCTTACGCTGCGTCCAGCTATCTAGAATAAAGAGAGCTTACTACATTTGTTTAGTGGCGGTTTTGACGACACCGAGTTCGGTGGTTGCGGAGCCCAGCCTGAATAAATCACATTAAATACACATCAAGCGATTCCTTTACATAGAAATCAAAAGCTCCGCGAAACACGGTAAAGCAATTTAGCTTCGAATTAGAGTGTCGAAGCATTTACATAAAAGCAATGTCACATATACCCACTCACCAATGTTTGCTGTAATGGTACCGTTTTTAATTCGTGGGTGAAATCACCCACAAAAGCGATTGATTGCCAACAGTAATGGCAACAACACTGACAACGGTAATAGTCAAGCAACGTTGTTGCTAGTTAGATACGCTACGTATGCTGTGTTAGATTCATTGTCAGCATTCTCGTGACTCCTGGTTACTTTTTACGGATCCTTTAGCCACATCTCGTTATAAACTGGCTCAGCTTGTCTAAAGGAAGGATCTAAATTTAACATACTAAAGGTAGGTGTCATATAAGTACAAGGACTACGGAACTACGAAGGACTAAAGGTAGGTGTCAGATATTACTGAGAAGCATAACTGTCACGCGAGTCAAATGATGAAAAGCATCAACACCCTCGGGCTTCCCCGCTATCTGTCCCGACGAACCAAAGAACAACAAACTGTTACGTTTGGCCTGCTGGCATGCGCTCCTAAAAGCTCGCAAAGCTAACACCGTCGGCACAGTACAGAAATACAGGAAAAAACAAGAACAAGTAAGGAAAGACGGAGAAGCGACAAATCAAAGCGAAGACTGTTTTTGCTGTTACATATGCTTTCTGCAGTTCAAGCTAGAGGCACGGCGTCATTTCCACCAGAAAGCCTGCCATCTCCTTCTTGTGTGTGCGCAGGCGGAACGGGGAACAGCTCATACTCGCGTATGAGCAGAGGCTTTATATACAAATAAAATCACCGAAGCTCACAGAAAAACGTTTGAAGGAAAAGTACATACAAAAAAATACATATGTATAGGTTTGTATAATTGCCTGAATAGTGGCAATATGAAAACAGCATTCAAAACAGCAAGCTCAGATCAACCTCAAGATCTGTGACAATGACATTACGGGGAACGTCACAGGCGCCTCCACATGATCTTAGCTCAAAGGATATCGTGGCCAAGTAAAGCCTGCGTTTTCAGAAAATGATGATGTAGGCTTGACACGATAAAACACAGTAAAAAACCTCTCGTGGTCAAAGACGAGTGAGGCTGTATATATTATATCTACGTGCTCTATATATATATATATATATATATATATATATATATATATATATAGAAAGTAACGATTGAGCGCTCTAGCCCAGCTGCCTACGGGAGGGGTCCCTTATCTGTTTACTGTGCAACGTATAAACGCCGCATCAAACACTGCCGAGGTACGCCCGACGTTGAAAATAGAAAAGCTCCCGCCCTCAGGTCAAATTTACCGGAAGAGCTCTAAACGCAGAATTTTGTGGCGTGCATAATTTACCATAAGAACAAAGTTCAACAAGCTATTCAGAGGTTACGTTTACGCAGCATCTTCTAGCAATCTGCTGCAGCTTTAAATGGTACTAGAAAACGGCGTATTCTTTGTTATCTTGCAAAAAAAAAGACTTAGCCGCAACCATAGCCACCATACCAACCCTATCAGCGGCGCAGCATTTGCAACACACATGTTGCTTTCACTTGCTTGTCTCTCCGCCGAGCAAACATAGTCCGCTACGGTCTCAAGTCACATCGTAGAACCGGCGGAGTGTTCATCACCCTCACCCCTCCTTCAAATCGAACGAACGACATACATGTCTACCATGAGATTAGTGACCTGAGTCTGAGATCAGTCGACCCAATAGTGGACGAGTGTGAACACTCTGACTATTGTGCACTCGACACACTCGACTAACAGCGAGATACTTACTCCGAGTGTTCGAATCGATCAGGTATACGTTGAATTGTAGCATGCACGGCATCATACGTGCGACCGCAGTGTCGAATACACAAGATTGCATGCGAACAAATATTCAGACGGTGTCGTTTTTCTCGTCGCTATTCGCCATTCGTATTGTGTGTGCGCTACCCTGTCCGGAGCATAAGAGCACATCGGACGTGATCCTGCGTGGACATCTGCTGTGGGTCGAACGGCCTCGCTAACCACCGCCGTTGGTCAAAATTGGTAAAAAGCATCTGCGTGTTGTTTCACGAAGAAACAAACTCTACTCTGATACGCAAGACGGGCTCGATTAGGCGCCATAGCGATGAACAGTCCGCACCAGTCCGACAGAGAATTCACCGGATAAGGAAAATCGCTCTGCCGGCTCCGACACGTCCAGCGATCAATCGCGATCGTCTCGGAAGAATCCCGAATCGATACTGCTTACTGTCTGCCTACTATCAAAATTGAATACACGAGCACAAATGAGAAGAGACAACACTCTGCTGCCTCTAGACTGGTGTCATCCTGCTAGTCTGTCGATCATAATCATTTATTTAACCTCAATCCGTCCTGTTCTCAGTGCTTGCTCAGTATATCAGACTTATTTTTATTTGATTAACACCCGGACTGGGTAAGTGCTCTAGTAGTATATGCTGATTAGGAAAGATCGATGCCATGAGCTAGAAAACCTCCGTCTCTAGCTGGTCCTGACTGAGTTTGCATGTTATAAGTGAGATGGTACAACCTTATCTTGATTGTGCTTATGGGGTGCTGCCGCTGTTGTATCGTAGTCGAGGCTATTGTACTAGCGATGTCCTCGAGAAGATAAGGGTCACGCCGACCCACGCACGTAACGACCTGAACGAGACCACCTGCACGCGTGACGCTCGCTGAGCACCGAGAGCTCACAAAGCTAATTAGTATAGTTAAGTCTCCACGTACGAATTAATTAGATATCGCATAGTGGCGGGGCCCCTCGATTCGCAGATAGCTCGCACTATTGCTGTTCATTTTTACCGGCTATCCTATCCCGACGAGCATCTGATTATAAAGTAACTACTAGCTGCTATGCTGCCTGCTGCTAAAGGATTCACTCGCGACGGACGTGTATAGGTCGCCATTCATCGGCGTATTACGGTCGACACGATTGTACAATTCGTTGTTTATACGTGCAGCATTACTCGGCGGCGTCTGTTAGTAGGGCGGGCAATGGGAAAGCTGGAAGACGTTTTACATCAGTTGCGACAGCATAATTTGGCGGCCGAAACACATGGCCTTCCTTGATCAGTTTGACCACTCAAGCTAATACAAACTCCGCTATACCTACGTGCCTAGGAACCACTACTCCTCCGCGCTCGCACGCGACGTGTATTCGATGTTTGAGACAATTTTGGACAGACGAACCAGACGGATCGAGAGACGTTTGTTTCGTCCATTCATATTTAGGTAGGCCGGTGGTAGATGATTGGTTTGGTAATGATCCTAATTAGTCCCCTCCTAGTCCTAGTCATCATCATCATCATCATCATGAGGCCATGAGACGATCTCTACCTATAACCGCTCGTAGACAAACAGACGGCGGATAATCACAGCAACGCACGGTTACATTAGCCTGTGTCACATTATTATGGCCAAATTTGTTTCGCAATAATAATAATAATATCGCGCATGCAGGCGAAACCGACTTATGTCGGAACAAAGCACAGCTCAAACTACAATGGTCCCAAATCAGCTTTCTTAATCGCCGTATACTTAGAGTATATATATATATATATATATATATATATATATATATATATATATATATGTTTTCAACATTGAAGCTTGTATTTATATATAGGGATATATTATATATAGAGGCATTTTGTTCACCTTTGCTCAGCGTCTACTACCCGTTTATTTTGCTTTACCAATAGTTTCCCTGCTGGGTAATGAAACTGAAACACGCATTTCACAACTTAGTATGTGCAACCTATGAAAAAACAAACTACAAGGCGTAATAACAGCAAAAGTAATATATATATATATATATATTTTTTTTTTTCAACACTGAAGCTTGTATTTATATATAGGGATATATTATATATAGAGGCATTTTGTTCACCTTTGCTCAGCGTCTACTACCCGTTTATTTTGCTTTGCCAATAGTTTCCCTGCTGGGTAATGAAACTGAAACACGCATTTCACAACTTAGTATGTGCAACTTATGGAAAAACAAACTACAAGGTGTAATAACAGCTAAAGTAAACCACGTTTAGGAGGAAACAACAAGAATAGTTAGCATAATTGACTAAACGTAACGCGAAACTAGCCTTTGACGTAAGGTAGGCTTTCTAGACGCTGTTCCAATTCAAACATCATTAGACTAACTATTTAGTTACTAAAATACGTGGCTCAGCGCTATTCTTATAAAAAAAAGAAGCACCCAACAATATTGTGGCAAATCCGCGCCTGTAGCCTCGCGCGCAAAAACATCTACTAAATTACACGATACAATCAATGCCCTCAATTTAAACACATGATACACACGGTGCTCGAGTGGTATACTAAAAACCTAGTGCAAATGGGGAGTATTGTATCAAGTTGCTAATACGTCTTTTGGACAAACAAGATAACACAGCTCGATTGTATGACCAACTTGTAGATTGCACATACTGCAGCTGCGTTCTCTGTTGCGTTTACAAACCGGCGTTCCAATGTAATCACCATTTTTTTGTTCCGACAGTGTCCAGCAACATAATTTGTTTATCGGTGGCCTTGACACGCGCCCGTTTTAGGCGCAGCCTAACTACTAAACAGGTATGCTTTGCAGAAACAAAATTTAAAGGTCAAACGATGGCTACCGTGGCTCCCTAGCCAGAGCATCGGTGGACAGAAAGCAATACCGCAGGAGACTAAGGCCCTGGAAAACTTATCTTACCTGTTAGCAATGACAAGCTTTACTCCTAAAATTGCTCTAAAGACGACATCAGTATAAGATTTATAAAGCTGAGAATTTGCGAACAAGAAACGTGTTATCCGCGGGTTCAGAGATTAAACGTCTCTCTCGTCGACATGTTTCAATATAATGTGACTAAATTTGATGGCCAATTTTAAGCATATACATTAATCCTTTTCAGTTGGCGCGTCCTCGTTGTCTCGAACACTTCACGGGGAGAGTTTGTTGTATATATATACCAAGCGAGTATTTGATATATATATATATATATATTTGGCCTACTTTGGAACGAAGCCGTACTGTATTATATTGTTACCCGCAGCCTGTTCGTTAGCTGCGGGTCTCGTGTGTTCATTGAGAGGGAACTTACAGACAACCGGCTTGCAGTGGTAACCGCCATTTAGCCACAACCACCAAGCATGAAGAACGTCTATCTAGATAGATGTATGCACGAGTGAGCTGAACACGACAGACACGGAGGTATGGAGCGTTGCAGGCATGTAGTTGTTGTGGCTGTTGTAGTTGTTGTTGTTGTTGTTGTTGTGTTGTTGTTGTTGTTGTTGTTGTTGTTGTGTTGTTGTTGTTGTTGTTGTTGTTGTTGTTGTTGCTGTGTTGTGTTGTTGTTGTTGTTGTTGTTGTGTTGTTGTTGTTGCTGTTGCTGTTGTTGTTGCTGTTGTTGTTGCTGTTATGTTGCTTGTTGCTGTTGTTGTAGTAGTAGTAGTACTGTCAAGCCCGGTGGCGTGGTGGCATGCGTCGGCGCCTCGCGACAGGAGGAGACATATAGGTGCGCGGGTTCGAGCCCCACCGTTGCACATTTGTATTTGTGAGGGTCCGTCTATGAAGCAATGCGAAAAGCAGTCCCATGGACGTTAAATCTTGGCTGAGAATCGGCCCCGAAAGGATACTAGTAGTAGTAGTAACAGTAGCCGCCGACGTCCACTTAGAGATCAGACGGCGAAGACCGATAGTTTTACTAAGATCGAAAATGACCAGTCATGCAGGTTCGAGAGCGCTCACCAACAAGACTTCCAGCAATAACGGGTCCGCTATGACACCGAGCTCTGAGCAGAGAGGGCCGGCCGAAGTAACAGACATGCACTACGTATGTACGCGATATGTGATTTTTGCATTCTTCATCTTGTAGTGATAGACACCTGCACGGTGATAGATTTGCATGATTCGACGCACACACGATGTCGTCTTGATTTTGTTTTTACAGAGGGCCAGGAACAAAAAAGTCACAATGCACACCAAATAGTCTGGGCAGCGTGGTGCTCTCAAGCCCACTAAAAACCTGGTGATCCGCTAATCTACACGACTAGGATATTTGTGGTACGCCATGTCGGTTTTTGATATTGAAGTGCAGCTTTCGGATCATACCACGTCGCCGTTAACAATACCGCGCACGCAGGGCGAATGTTCGCTGGGGTTACTGGCTTAGCGGCAATGTTTTCAATACGATTTACAAATACTACGTAGGTATGTTTTTATAATAAATAAAAACAAGTAAAGATGCAATATAGAAATGTAAATAGTAGAGGTTCAATCACACTTATGGGTGCAATATTATGAATGGCAATCAAGACGACTTATGAGACCGATAGCGCCTTGACGCGTTTTGTGTGCCGTATCGCACAAGTAGTGCGCTGCTAGGTGCAACAACGTGTTTGCCTCCCAGATCATCAAAATTATGATGTGGCAACACAGTCATAGTAGATATTGGCCTAAGTAGCAAATCTTTAAGTCAACGAACACAACGGCATCAGCTGCTAGCTTTTAACCGACGGAGGGCCGCTTGGGGGTCTCTAAGGGCTCCTCCTATAAGATACACTACCTTGGCAGGAATCATGATGTCAGGTAGAACGCGTCCTAGTCTTCTCTAGGCACTCTCTAGGTGAAACGACAAGGTAAAGGGCCCGACGAGAAGCATATATGCTCGACTTAGTGTCGCTATGTCTCGCCGTGGCGAGCAAATCACCCTCGCCTTTTAAGATTACTCTGTGTGTGTGTGTGTACTTTGTGCGGGGGACCGGAATAGCGCTATCCTAGAGAGAAATTTATTTAGCAGGAACATCCACAAAAGAACGAGCATTCGCGGACAGCGTTGTGATGCTTATTTCTAATGAGCCAAATCTTACCTTATGCTTCATAGATAGAGAGCAATGGCACACTATACTTTGGTATTTATTTCATGTGTTAGATCATGTTCCAACTTGCTCAATGCCTTTGTGCTTGGATTACAGTTCGATAGAGTTGCGCTGCTTCTGAGTATAGTTCTAAAGTATTTTTGCTCTTTTCCTAATACGGGACAGCTTTCCAACTTAACCATGGTTTTGAAATACATGTATGTTATTCCCTGAGTCTTCTAACGTTATCCTCAAATGTTAGCTATACCGCAAATAGCTTTTTCTCAGATCTAATAGCAATCCTGCATGTTCTGCGAGGGGAGCAGTAAATATTTCTCATCAATTCACAGTATATCAGTATAATCATACTTTCAATATTAGTATAGGTATAACTACGTAAAACCTTACAGGTTTCCAGCCTGCTGGATGTGTTGTCGGCATCATTGTAGTGAGGAAAGGGGACAAGTGGTTCTGTCAGTAAATAACAAACATCAATTTTCTTAAGCCAGCTGTTGGAGATTATTTAGATAGAACCTCCACAGACTAGCCTCCAGTAGTCGTACTCAGTTATAAATAAATATAATGTCAAGTCCACAGGTTAGATAAGAGCAACAAGTCAAACAAAGCGTGCATGTCGTTCCAGAACCTGCAAAATCTCTGTAGGTTGTAATTTCCTTTGGGGAAAGGCGCAGTACCATCTCAGCATTGTTTTGACATCGTTTAATGTTCGTATGCAATCAATAGTGCATATAAGCTTACATTTTGCCGTTTGTGCCGAAAGCGCGACCGACGGCGTTATTGGCTGTATATTTACAATGTGTGCCTGTTGTAAAGATAGATGCAGTTGCGTTCAATGATGTATTGGCGGCTCTACCAAGATTAACGTCCATTTCCAATGCAGCCAAAACCATTTATCTGTGCACTCGGTGTTTTATTATTACAAATTATTACCTAGAATATGCATGCGTATACGTTTATACCCATGCATATATATATATATATATATATATATATATATATATATATATATATATATATATATATATATATATATATATATATATATATATATATATATATATATTATATTAATATAGATACGCACCCGTTAGATGTTGTGCTGACATCGTCGTACCCGTCGGTACAAATAAGCTGCAAAGTTTAAACAACAAGCAAAAAACACACGAGTTTAGTACGGTTAGAGAGCGAGAATAATGTGATAATTATCCCTGCGAATTATTCAGGTAAAGCAACTGACGACTATTACTATTATTTATTTATTGACACCCTGGGTAAGTGTGTTATGTTAAATCACAGTGTTTCGACGCAACAATTAATCTAGCGTTTTGCCAGTTCTGCTATGCACCGAACCGCCGGACAAACCGCAGCCTGATTTTTATCACATTTACTTTAGCATTGTTTGCAACGACATTCGTCTTGTGGTTCATGGAAGCCCTCCACGTTGCATAGAACGTGATGAAATCCGTGGGCTGCAAAGGCCATTGTTAAATGCTGATCTTTCACCCAGCTAGCCCTCCACCCAATGCTCCTCATTGCTGCTTTCCCATAAGTTCTTATGTCTACCTCGCTAATTTTGGTTTGCCAGTTCCGCATATAAACGTCAAAAGCGCACGTTTTCTTAGATTCCATTGTTTTTGCAGCTCCTCTGTCAGCAGTGGGCCACCTTCGAACACGTGGAAGGTGGCCACGATCACACCCTATTTCTGCACGTATTTCAAAGCGCAAAAATCCTCTTTAGAAAGAAAAAGCTTACCCCATCAATTAAACGCAATTCGTCCACCTTATCCCATATTAGTGAAATACCATATGTGGCGATGGGTGCTATCTGTATCCCAAAAAGAGCAACTGCTGCATCAATCGAAAGCAACTGGCGACTATCAGTGTGCGTGGCATTAAAATGTATCATATGATTTATCGAAAATAATTCATCACACTTAATTGCTAAGTCAGTTCTTGCTCTTCCAGAAAGATCTATCTCATAGTTTCACGACCTCAATCATATTAATATCGCTAAGATAACCTGTTTAACATGTGTTGTGTAATAAGACGCAGACGCACTAAAGCACTGATTAGGCCTTATTGATTAGGCTAACCAAATCGTCAGTTTTTTCAAGGAAGAACCCCGTAAAAATGTACGCGAGTAACGGCTGCTACATTGAGTGTTGTTTAACAATCGCTCAGTGTCTTCTAATCTATACACTGAATATGGTCATATATTGCCGCATTGTGGCTAACACTGACACTGTACCTGTTAATGTAACGAGCCCAGTACGACTAGAGAGAGAGAGTGCCCTGCAGAATCCTCCAAGTAAAGCAACTGGGGACTGCTACCACTGACGTGAAAATAGATTGAACATTAAACACGGCACTCATCTTAGAAGTCTAGGCTAACGTTTAACTACTGGCGCTGCTAAATAGCTCTGTTTACAAGGCGTCTTTATATCTATAAATCCCACTGTTCATTGCGATGAGTTATAATAAATAATATTACCCGGGACGCCCATGTTTAGAAATAAATTATTTAACAAGGATTGAGACTCCGCTTCTATAGACTGCGTTATCGAGTAAGGTGGCTTAGTAGCAAAGCCATTGTCTTGTATTCAGCAGATTTTAGGTTTATACCTAGGACCGACTAGCCTCATATTTATCTTTAGTGTTTATAATTTTGTAAAGGTGAATGCCGCGGTAGATTATGATTGACCATCATTATGCCTCCATGGTTTCCACACTTTCTGTAATGTAGCCGTCGATTCCGTCGGTGACGTAGACTGAAAACATGTTGATGTTCCAGCAGGTACATATTTATAATCGCTCAATAATGACTATCCGCCTCATCGCATGTCTCAGCATCGTGTGTTAGATTGATTCATTTTTTGATTGATTGACAACGTAGTAGAAGTTCTCAGGGCATTTCTAGACGAGCTGGCAGCGTGCCAAACAATGGCCATATGGCGAATCAAAGTGTGCCTCTACCACAACGTTATTAAGTCGCATGTCATCTATTACGCCCATATTTTATTAGATGTCCAACGATGCTGTATTGATTGAGTGTAGCACTGCTGCATTGTATATGAGTATGTAGCATTGCTAAGTTTAAGGGAGCTCTATAGAGGTCGACGTTACAGTGAACCCAGGCCGGGTTGAACTTGGATGCAATTTACGTTTTTGCTACTATAACATGCACGTGCTATCGTCGCTGACGTTGCTGCTGTCACGGCCGTCGCTAGTAGGCAAAGGAATAGTTGTCGATTTGTGCAGACGATATGTACGAACAGTGGGATCGGAGTGTGATTGTTTTAATTGAAGCCATGGCAATAGCACGAGCTAAACGTATCCAGCTTCTTGTATTACGCCTCACCAAAGAAACGAACCGTCAGAAAAGCTAGGAATGATCATATCACTTTAGGGCTGCTTGTTGTTTCGTCTTACGCATTGAGTTGCTTTGTTGATGCGGCTACCATTGAAGAGCCTTCGCATTGCACATTTGCAAAGGAGACACGGGATGTGTCTAGGGATGCTTTACCCTCTCGTCGGCCTCTATGTGTGTCTCTGTGTACCGGTTGTTGCTACTCTATGTACTCTTTCACTGCTTCGATGTGCGAGTGAATAATCGAAAGAGCCAAGTAATGGCTGTACGTACATGTATCGCAACAATTGAAATCATCAACTATGCGTATGGCTAGCGTGCACCCATAGAAGCACAGAGCACAGGCTTCGTAGACTGCCTTGCATCCCAACCTCCCTCACGCTTTGTTCTGCAAATAGCCTCTCTTTCTTTCTCTTTATCTCTCCCTCTCTCTCTCTCTCTCTATATATATATATATATATAGAAACCAACTGTCATGCTTCTATGACCGAAGCCATATTAGGAGTCTCGTATCGGCATCACGCGTGGTCAGTAGTGAAGTTGCCAGATGCAGTTGCAATGGACCCACCGGCTGCATTCAGCTCTAAAGCCCTAAGAGAATCGGGCCTTTAGCCGGGTGGTCGTATATCGCTTCTTCTGTTTTAGGCTCATTGTCCTTTACTATCCTAGCAGCAGTGGGCGTTCAGGGTGCAGCCATCTGCGACCTCAATGTCAAACAACACCAGCAACTAATTTGGATTGGCGTGTACCCGGCCTACTTCTGAGAGCCTGACCGACTAGGTTTTACCGCCGAACAGTCAACGTTGAGAGCACATCGTAACTATACAGCCACACCAGTGACGACAGCAACAACAATACTAGTTGATACAAATAGCCTGTTACTGCGGGTTGAATTGCGCTGTGCAGCGCATACCATTTTGAAGACTTGGGAGTTCAGCGCAGGTTAGCCTTAGTACATAAAGAGTAATTGATCACTAGGGGGTGGTCGTTGGGGGGGGAGGGTAGTAATATTAGTACTACAAAAAAGTCTATTCGGTTTTAGCGCTATAAAGAAAACACATATATAGGAGACACGGGAGGTCTTATTTGTTGATTTATATATTCTCCGCCGAAAGACACAACGATTTACAAGGTTTTTGATTCCTTTTCTGTAAAAGTCTGGGTTTTTAGTGGCAAAATATTCATCCAGTCCAGAATGCAAGTGTTCGATAGAAGTGCATTTTTCCCACTTAAAATTGTTTGCATCGATCTGAATAGGTGGTAATCAGATGGTGCTAAGTCGGGGGAATACGGTGGATGTTCCAAAAGTTCCCATTTTAGCTGGGAAATTTTCGAAAGGGTCTCCCTACTCACGTGGGGCCTTGCGTTGTCTTGGTGGAACAGGACACCCTTCCTTGAAATTAGTGCAGGGTACGACTGCTTTAATTTTTCGTGAACCTTTCCGAGTTGTTGACAGTACACGGCCGTATTTATCGTCTGGTGGTAAAAGTTCACAGTGCACTATTCCGCCCACATTCCACCAAATACACAATAAAACCTTGTTTGCGTGTATGTCCTTTTTGGGCTGGGTGACGGAGGTGTCAGGTTCACTTGACCAAATCTTTTCCTGACAGGAGAGTCGTAGAAGACCCATTTTTCATCGCAGGTCACAAAACGATCGAAAAAAGGCAAAATTTGACGCCTGCTGAGCAAAGAAGTGCAGACGCGCATGCGCGTCATTTTGTTGAAGTCGCTGAGCTCGTGATGTACCCATTTGCACAGCCTGGAAGTTATTCCGAGGCGTTTTAAAGCTGTGCTAACAGCTTATTGGGTAATATGAAGCTCCTCGGCAAGTTTCACAGTAGTTATAGTGGGATTTTCCTGGATTTTCATTCGAAAAACCTCCTCACTGACAACACTTGGCCTTCCTGATCTAGGTTTATCTTCGAGGTTAAAATTTCCCTTTCGGAACTCCTCAAACGACTGTTGGCACATTTTGTCTGTACAACAGGCATCTCCAAATTATTTTAACAACTTTTTGTGAGCCTGCGTTGCACTCAATCCATTTTTAAACTCATGGAGTAGAATCGCCCGAAATTGGCATTTTTCTACCTCCATTTTGCAGCACCTTTACGAACACACGGCTAAACAGATTTCAAAATGGTTGAGACCAGCAGATTCCCCGCTCTTTTTCACATGAAAACAACAAAGAGTGAGCCAATGATCTATGCCTAGGCGCCGGGGCGGGCGCTGTAAAAGCCGCGCAAGCGCCCGAAATCCGAAAATACTTTTTTGTAGGCCGAATAATACGTGAACACTCTAGGCGTTAGTGTAGATTATTTGCAAAAAAAATCTAAGGGCCTATCCAATGGTTGAAGGCAGTAACCTTGTGACCGTACAATAAAAAACATTTCCGTTATCGACAAGATTTTTTAGCAAAACAACATATTCCTGCGTGCCGCTATTGCTAAGATTAGTTATTTTGCTAAAAGTTTTAAAAAGAGACTCCGCTGGAATAAGTCGCATCGTGGCTATAATACGAAGATCCGTTTTTACACTAGGTTGAAACCTTTCAGCGCGGTCCACCTACCTATATGTAAACCTTCTCGGTACGGCCGTGTGACCAAGTTCTGCTAGGTTTGCCAGAGAGTGGGGTCTGAGCATAATCGAATCCATCCTCGTTCGGATTGTTGGCCGGTAAGAGACTACCTGGAATATGCTATCATTTCGTCGTTGCCTTTTTAAACCGAAGCGTTGTCAGGCGTGGGATCGAATCCTACTCGGGCTATATATCGTTCAAGCTTAACGTGAAATTTTATTGAAAATCGACTTAAAGCGCGAGCATTACGAACCACAGCCTAAATCCTTTCGAGGCAGACTCTCAGCCAAAATTTAACGTCCATGGGACTGCTTTTCGCATTGCGGATTCATAGACGGACCCCCATACATACAAATGTGCAACGGTGGGGCTCGAACCCGCGCACCTATGTGGTTCCTCCGGTCGCGAAGCGCACACGCATGCCACCACGCCACCGAGCTCGACACGAACCACAGCCTAGCTACGTGCCGGTGAACGTAGTAGTAGTAGTAAAAAGATAGTACTAGTGGTTGTACTCTGGTTGATTGTAACTGGCGTTGCATCGAGCTCCGTTTATCGCCCATAGGGGCGCCGTCTGTTATCGTCCAATAACCACGATTGCCACCGCCCCTTCTCACCGACTATATACCACGCACTAGCGAGGAACAGGGCCGAACAGGGGCGCAACGATGGGGTTCGAGGTTTCGCTTCGTTCTCTGTCGCCGCCGCTGAGTGGCTTCTTCTGGCCTGCTTCTGGCTACTTACTAATGCTACTAGTTAGTTGTTACGGCAGAGTGTCGGCTACGTCGCTCGACGTGCGTTGCCATGTCAAACAGCGCCAGACACTCGGCAGTTCGATACGGGTCGGGATCGTGCGTGTAAATGCACTTAGTGGCGTCGCGGCAGTAATCCCTCGATCTACGTGTATTAGTCAAGCGCACATACGATCTACTAAGCGACGACCGTGGTCGCCCGCATCCCGCAGAATTTTCCACGCTACAAGTGAGGACTATTAACCGGGCGCGATGCGGTGCGTTGCCTATGCTGAGCATAGCAAATCCTCTTCACGCGCCTCATGGTCTGCTTCTATACTTGCATCCGACTCAAAGCAATCACAATAACAGCAACAACGACAACAGCAATAACAGCAACAACAACAACAAAGAGAAGCGCACTTTCGTAACGGATTACTGGCCACGTCTAAGGCGACGACTGCGTGACTGCATTGCTCGGCAATATCAGACAGAACGATAGGTTTGTGCTGCTTTCAAGTCTCTTGTTTTAGAAAACAAAACCTAAAACTCGATCCGCGCTCTGATGTTCCGACCAATGACGCGGAGTATCTCTTTAAGAACACAACACCTCGAATGTTGTACGGTTCATTTCATTAAACCGGATACTCTATGGGAGCAAGACAACTCCCCGTTTTCTGTTTGAAATGAAAATAAAAAGTCCATACATGTGCGAACGATAGGCTCAAAGTCTATAGTTGCCATATGTTTATACATTTTCCCGAGACTTTCGCGCACAGTTTTCTGTATGCTCGTACGTCCTCAGAACTATGTGTATGGCCGGATGTTTGCCATATTCGTAGTTCAGAGGCACTTTACTTAGTTTCTAAGTAGGTACTAGCTACGACAATTGTCACTTTGTATGCTTTTACTCATTTTGTTACGCTAGAGAAGTTTATCGCTTTTATTTAATCTGTGACAGCGGAAAAAGTAGTTGTATTCATAAACGTGAAAAATATCTACTTGTGAGGCATACTAACCGGCATAGTTTTGATGCGCCGAACCAATAATACAACTGCTACAATATATATATATATATATATATATATATATATATATATATATAGATTAATTAGTAAATTATCAAATAACGAATATATTGCCCCCGCTCTGTCAGGCGACGGGATGTTGATGTGCCAGAGAGCTCTATGGATGCGAGCGTCCGGATGCATCTTCACAATCACATGTCCATATGTGCAAATTTTTAAAAATATGCCATAATTTTACTTTGAGGGTGTAATGAGCATATGGGCTTCGCTATGCCAGGGTGGAGGGGGGCTATTATACGGTTATTAACTGTTCTAATGCTTCCAGACAATTTCGAGGCGTTATACGTATACTCTATCTAAAAATAAACTTTCGGGCTGAACCTCAACCAAGAGTTAACGTCCACGGGACTGCTTTTCACATTGCTTCACAGACGGACCCCCCATAAATACAAATGTGCAACGGTGGGGCTCGAACCCGCACACCTACGTGTCTCCTCCGGTTCCGAGGCGCAGGCGAATGAACCCACTACGCCACCATGCTCGACACGTATAATCTATCTGGTGCCCGAGTTTTGCAATAGTTGGTAGCACATTCGATCCGCTGCTGCACTTAAGTGTCTTTGCGCGCTGTCCAGAGTAATTCTCCTGCTTCTACACTACCCTATGATAAAGCCTGTTATAGGCTGAGCTATGGCATAGGTTGATTTGTACAATAAACAGGTTCTACTGCTAGACAGTGCGGTAAGTAGTGTAAATAATGCGAATGCGCAAAAAAAACCCGTTCTACTAGGAGACGGGTAAAATATCGAGTATCCTAGTAGCCTATCATTCCATATAGATAGTCTGTAATGTGTTTGTGTATGCAGAACAAGCAAACTTGGCGTCACCACGACAATGACCACGACCTACAGACGTATGTGTTATTTTTTGTTTTTTCGACACGAATTACAAGGATAAGAAACGTTTTTTGCAAATTGAATGATTATTGGGGCGGAGGGGGGTGTAAAATGTTGTCCCTAGTAAAGCATTGCGCGCGAGCAGCTTCAACTTGCTGAGCTGCCAGGCTCAAGTGAGGGACAAAATTTACAGTGAAAGGGTGGGCCATCTAATCAGCCTAATAACTCGTCTTTGTTAGCTCGATTGTCAGCTAGATAGATGGACAGCAGACTGTTTTTGTAGTATTATCGCTCTGCCGCTGTTGTACTTGTTTCGTTCAGCCTTGTGTGTCAAGACAACTAATTTCCCGTTACCGTGGCGGCGTCTTGTCAATGTACACCAGTCACAAACGAGTCCCAGTGAAACTCCACCCAGTCTAAGGTAAGCATTGGACACACATACACGCACACGCACGAGGAGCAAGGAGTAATTAATTGATTGAGCACCCGTCTTTTTAGCCCCGTCTTACTTAGTTATCTAGCAACGTAGCAGCTATACACGTACGATTAAACACTGAGAAAAAACTTCTTTATATGCATACTGATGTCAAGAAAATATTGCTAATACCACATCAATATAAGAACAAATCGATTGGTACACCATTACACAGTAATAAAGGAAACAGTATCAAAAATAGCTGGATGTATTGTATAACATAATAATAATAATAATAATAATAATAATAATAATAATAATAATTATTATTATTATTGTTCTGCCTGTGAGTGCAGTAATAACGTTTTCCCCAGTGTCTCCAATTTCAATAAAATGCACCTTTATTCAAAAAGGTGTTGTATAATCAGACAAAATGAGTGTGAATTGCTTAGGGTGTACATATATCTCGCTCGAAGATACTGTACTGTATGGTGCGCGTAAACCTTCTAATCAAAACGCTTCCTGGCGTCGCTGTAGTAAACTATGTTTTAAACGACTCAAACATGCGGCGTAGAAATGGTACGAAACGTGTCGACACTGTTGACACTAGAAGGGCAAATAACTCATTTAGAATACTAAAAGTGACGCTAGGCTTTCTGAACGTCCCATTACCCTGCTGCACTTTATAGGAAGCAATCGACACAAATTTCCAATTTAAAGGATTTATCACTATTAACGCACCCCTAAGCACGTCGCAGAGTACATGCGGATTCTGTATATTACACATTTCGCGCTTGCTCGCTAATGTATTTTGCTCGCTACACTACGGCTGCTGAACAAATTCACGTATACGCAGGCAGTGCTGTAAAAGTCAACGAAAGCCTTATCACCGAAGGCCAAGATGCACTTGGTTCGGTAAATCGACTGCTTTCATCTCGCCCAGGGGTTATTTTCAGGCCCGTTGGACGTAGCCCACAGCCAGAGCGAAAGGGAGAGAAGGTCGACTACTCGATAAATGTCGAGTGCCTTAAATGACTACTACATCGAGCGCGCATGGCCTGTACACGATGGCAATGCCCGTCAACCAGCCATACTAGATCAGAGGGCATCGCTGAAAACAGGAAACGCCTTAGGCCCTGCCTATAGCCACTGGCTTGATGGAGAGGCTACAATTTCACTACCTCATCGTTTATGGAGATTGAGTTCTTCTGCAGAGTGGAGGTCGTAGAGCGCAGGACGTTATTGGGGCTCGTGTAGCCAATCCAGTATACCAGTATAGTACAACAATAGCCCTTGCAGTAGCGTTCTTGTCTGTATCTATAGATAGAAACTCTCGCCCGTTTTGCTAATTTGTGCTTTGTCTGGTTATCGGTGCCGAGTAGATTAATTAGGTGTCCCTAGGGTGATAGCATGTGAGATCATTAATGATTAGTGAGATAACAAGTGCGCTTGCAATATTACGATGGAAGTTATATATATATATATATATATATATATATATACATGATGGAATACACGATGGAAGTTATATATATATATATATATATATATATATATATATATATATATATATATATATATATATATATATATATATATATATATATATAATAATATATATTTATATATATACATACATATATATATATATATATATATATATAACTCCACTGACTGCCTATAGTTAGTAACGGCGTATGTAGACTTCATGAGAAAACAACAATGAAATCGGTGCGCGGAAGATCGGTTAAGCGAAGCAAAGGTGCCGGCAGCAGCACTGGCATAAATATATGGTGTCTTCTGGGAGGACGTTTTTACTCTATATGTATATGTAAACATCGATAATAGCAGAGTACAGGTACAACCGAAAAACGGTATTATTGCTTTGTTTTCTTTTTATTTTATACAGTGATGACACAAACCGTATACAATGCAGCCATCTCTGAAGATGCCTTGGGCCGAGGCCGCACATTCCCGTTGCACACCTAACGGCCGGTGCTGTCTGAGGAAACCGCCGGCTCTTCTATCTTCGCCGGTTAGAATCAGCCACTTTCTGACCTTCGGCAGCAATTCGCGAGTGGACGGGCCTGCTCCGCCAAGGTAAGGTCTCGAAGGCAAGTGCGTAAAACTTGTACCGGCACCCGATATTCTGGTTACTTCCTCAACTGCTTATATAGCGTCGCCAAACATTCTTCTTGGCGCCCAGCTTTGACGGCTTGTTTCCAGTTTGGTTTCAAAGTTAGTAAGAGGGTCGGCATGAACAGTGGTTCTAGTTTGTTGCATAGACTTCTAGGGGGAGCTATCAGATCTACTTCCGATAGGACAATCGATAAGGCAGACATAGGCTACTCCAAAAAAAAACGAGGAGTACGGCTTATTGGCTGGTGTCTGCGGATAGACTGATGTTTGACAACTCCACTCTTGTAGCAAGCTAGCTGTCGTTAAGTTGCTCAAGAAGTCCCAGAGACCCTAAAGAGTCGGCACCTTGAAACAGGTGGTTGAGACATAACGCCGAAAGTGAGGATCTCACGCAAACTTTCAGTGAGACCCTACCAAATAAATGTGTGACATCGCATATTCAAGCGTTGCTTGCAACCCTTAATGGGCAGTTGAAACTCCCTACCGCAACAGAGGAACACCTATCATTTCTAGATCGGTCCTGGCAAACTTGCATCCTGGAAAAACTTTCAGCATTTCAAAACCAGTAGCACTTCCTACAACATTGACCTCACATTTTGCCAGTGTTTAGGGCCAGGCCATTCAGCGAACTCGACCCAGATCACTATTGTCTAAGTACCATACGTTTAGAGGACACTCGAGGGAGTCAATTAGCTACCCCTTAATAGCCAGACAGAAAAGGGGGGGGGGGCAATAATAATGATTATTATGATTGCCCCCTGTCATGAGAAAATTGCCCAGTACAATCTGATAGATCTGTACCGTATGTATCTGGTAGGCTGGCTAGATTTTGTCCCAAGCTGCTGCAACCAGGGCACTTAATTTATTGCAGTTGTTCGTCAACCTCTTTACACTCTTAATTGTAATGCTTGACCCGTTAGAGCAGCGTTTTCTACACTGAGTTCGCTGCAGAAGGTAGATGTCGTTTGTACTGCGACTTCAATAAAGGATAAGCTCTTTCCTCAGGTGTACATATACTCTCGTCTGTTGTACAGCGGCGTTGGCCTGAATCTCCTGAAGCTAGTAAGTGCTTCCGGCGTCTAAGGCACTGTTGTCATTTAGAGGTGTTTGCAGATGCTTGCATTTGGTGTACGGCCTGCCCTGTCATACTCAGGCAGCATAACGCGACGGGACCTGTGATGGATACACAGGCCGATGCCGGACGCAGATGAGACGCGGCTAATGCTTGCCCTATGTTTTGTTTCAGGCGGAGCGAGGCTCCTCCTTCCACGCAGTGCGAGCCGCTTTTGCTCATCCTACGAAGACGTGTCGACCACCAGGCAGGCCTAGAAGCCGTTACATTCGTGGTGGAAACTGTCCGTTCTGCTGACCTAACAGCCTAGAGCCACCGGAAATTGTACAGGACACTGGCGCATGGCTGGCCACCGTCCCGAAACAGCTCGTTTCGTCATCTTCTTCTCATCTTGCTTTTTTTCTTACCTTCCATTCTGCGTCGGCTCGTTCTGCTGCCTTCCAGCATCAAGTCGGTTACTTCATCCATGCTGAGCCATTCCGTACAGCATCGTGTGACCTCGCCACTGCGTATGCTTGATGGCCACGTGCTGCACTTGGTGTTCACAATTGACCCTGTTTGGCATCGCGTTACGTCCTCGCTTCGTGCTCTCTACTAAACGAGAACTTAAATAGTAGACAATGGACAGAGCTGTATATATATATATATATATATATATATATATATATATATGTGTGGAGAGTGGGAGCATGAGAGAAGAACTAAGACACCGAAGAAAACAGGGAACACAAGAGGGATGCTTGCGAGGCTACGCCTCCTACGCAGTTAGGCAGGTAGTAATTTGCCAATGCAAGGAACAGACGTCTTTGTTCCAGCACGGAATGTTGGAGAACGATGGCGTCATTCAGTGTTCTGTACCGGGGGCGGACATTGCTGGTAAGAGTGCTGCCATTGCCGCTACTGCTTTAGTCGGCTGCTATCTGCTGCCTAGTTGTGCTGCCACCACACTGCAGTGCAGCTAGTTCAAGCTGGTCATACTGTTAACTACCCGGCAACCGGACTACTTGTCGATGCAGCACACGACATTAGCGTGCGCTACACAAACGAGCTCCGTTAACCGCAGCTAAGTCTCTTGTACTGACTGTCGTCGTCGTGCACGTATGTCCGCTGCGCGACGGACGGTTCTCATGACCTCTGTGCTAAGTGACTCTGTGCTAGCGATTTGGCACCAGTAATTGCCGTGTAGCGCCCATCCGTAAAGCGACGCGGAAACGTGTCTCCGCCTCCCGTGAACCAAGTGTCAACCCGCCAACGCAGCGCTACTGCTGGCCTTGACCGCTTACCTGGCGAGACACAGCTGCTGCCTTCTGGCCAGAGACAGACACCCTCGCCCCCCCCCCCCCCAACAGTGCTACGACCGGGGTTTCAATGCCCCTCTACCCCGGGGGGCATTAAAACCCCTAGTACAATTTTTTTGGTTCAAACCCCTAGTACCAGATGCGGCGCAAAGTACTACGGGTGTTACAACAGGATCGCTCTCTCTCGGCACTGTTGCTACGCAGCGTTACGGTTGTTACGACGAAAAGCGTATTCAACGATGCTGTTTTAGTTTTATATAGGTACCAACGCTCCCCAGCTTACGGCCTGAACTACTTAGATCACTTTCAGGTTCCTTTGACAGAGAACTGCTATAGATATCGTCCGGAAAAGACGGTGCCATACAAAATATCGCCTTGCTATTTTCACCAGCGAAATCAAAGCCAAACGAACCGTAGCCTAACACGTACATGACAACACCTGTACCCTCCCAATAATGAATCCCCCCCCCCCCCATCGGCTGGTACCCACCAGCACGGAGAAAAATGGTAATCTAAACATTCCCTTAACGGAAACGAAGACCCCGCCATTGACGTCGACGGTGTCGAAGCCCCGGCGAACACGGATTACTCGTACGCCGAGCTCCTCTGCCTTAGAAAACACCCAGCAAATACATCCTCGGCGGGACCGACGCAAAGCTTATCTCTGGCGGCGGCGAACAACACACCGGAACGCTCAAGAAGACCTCTGCGACCGGGATGACCGACTGCTCAGAGGTTGATCTCAAACGGGGCGTTGACGTGGAGACGGCATACGGTCGGTCGTTAGTGGCCCTCAAAGGACATGTGAACATGACACCTACGGACAACTAGCACTGACTTATGTGAGACTCGAAAAACCTTTAAACCTTTAAACACAATATTTACTCTACTTCTTCAGGCTCAGAATTGCATGGTAGTACTTCGACACCCGCGGAGAGATTTTATATTCTAGTGCTCCGTGTGCCTTACTGATGCTCTCCCGCACTGATAAGGTGCGCCGAAAATGTGCTGAAGGCCTAGCTGCTCTCACATGCCCTCCCTTAGCTCCTCACCTTGAGCGCCCCTCAAACCTCACGTTCGTTTGATTTAAAGGTCCGTCTTTAATTCCATAATGCTATCTAGGTGATTTCATCACTCCCGCCAGCCTTTGGACGTTGTGATCATAAGAGCAATCAGGTCCGCCAGTCGTTGGAGTCTCCATAGTCGCACCGAACGCTGTCCGTGTCCCATTAGCACATAAATGGCGTACGACAGTTCTCCATGCACGCAGCCGTACCAGGGCCGAAGGTCCGGTCTGAGCTTTTTCGTTTACAAATCCCGGCTGTCGGCCGTCGGGGTGCTTCAGCCGCCCAGCCAGGCATGTACATTGACCTCTTTAGACGTGGTCAGATCTAGACTCCCGCCAAATAATCGTTTGTTTTTCTACTATTTTAGCAGGCCCACGGCAGCATCCTGGAAAGGACTAGTGGGGCTGTTGTAGAGGCGCGTCTTCTCGGGCAGACTTAACTTTGCTTGGAATGTGTTTCGCAATGCACATCAAAGGAATACCCTACTTGCGAAAATCAACGCGAAGAATCGTTTCGTATCCCCCATGTCAAGTTGTGCATTGGTCGTGAAATAACCCGACTGAGATGGAAATGCCGCGTGTAGTGCCATTGAAGTGCTTTAGTTTGGCATGGGAAGTTATAGTTAGACAAGTTTGAGGGAAATTCCGCGCGGCTTACACCTAGTCAAATCGTGTATGCAATACCAGATATCTAGGTCCGGATTATCATATTTGCTCTATTTGAATACAGAATTATACGACGAGGACACGGTAAATTTGTCGGTGTTGTTGTGTGTTCAGGCTTGTACCAATTTTCACGCGTCTGTCTGTTCGGCCCTTACGTAAAGATCACTGCATTGTCTTTATTAAGTTACATGCCATAACACAGTACACACGTTAATTGTTATGACCTTGTTATACTCAAAATTCGTAAACTTAATAAACGCATTGGTAATATAAACGATAAATATATTATTTAAAAATGGCGAACGTAAGGCTACGAAGGGTCTTGCTCCTTTCCGCTAACTAGTACATTATAGACGCGAAAGAACATGTACTATTATTGGCAACGGGTCAATGGAAAGGAAATTGTCCAGGCTCTGCCAAAAAAAGACTACACGGAAACAGTGTATATTGCCTCAACACTCAGATAAAATAGAAATGCTGTGGCTTAATACAGCCGCAGTTGTCGTTGTTATTGTTAAAGTCCGTTAAATGAAAGCAGTCGTAGCATTCAACCGGATTGGACGACAATGTTGGAGTATCTCCACAATGTCATACAGCACCCTGCAGCGTTTGGAGCAATACTACAGCGATTAGAAAAACAGGATGGAGACGGAGAGAAAGAGAGAAATATAAACAAAAATTGAATAAACAAGTCCCTCTTCTATTCACTATTACAATTAAGGCTGCAATCTTTGTACAACATAAGATCCTATTAACCTACTATCAAATCAACATTATATAAACATAATCATCAACTGAATATAACATAAACATAAAATAATCTTAATTGTAACATAAAGGGTGTATAGTACAATTATTATGGTCATATATGTATTTTTTCAATATACGTACTTCTGAAAGAAAAACGTTACTAATCTACAAATAGGCGGGTGCTATTTGAATTTGCACGCGCCCAATTAGCCATCCGCAAAGCTAACAATCCGTTTACGAACTCACCGCGGACCACGGCTTTTGGAGTGATTGATTGCTGACTATTTAGGTTATTGTAGCGTACATTAGAAAAGTGTCTTAGCAATTCACATTTACGTAGTTGACGAAAAACAGATATGTTGCCTTGCATGAAAAGTAAGTCAACAGGAACAACATTACGTAACACGCTTTAAGGACACCTGATCCTCAGGAAATTGTCTTAGACGCTTAGACGCTTTTACTAACTTTCTGTATTTGGACAGATAGGGCTCCCAGACAGGAGAGCAATATGTATGTTTGAGAAAACAAGAGATTTATAAAGGCGAATGTACACATGAGGAGTCGTAAACATGAAACAGCGGGAGATGGTATTTATAACGGCCAATGATGCCTCCACAACCTTGGTAATGTAAAGGCTAGAATATAAGATCAGCCGTAAGATATATGCCTAGGTTCCGTGTATAAGAGAGAATTGGTAAAATACAGTTGTTTATTATATAGCCGATTATATGTGGATACCTATATGTCCCAATTTGCGGAGCAGAAGGAAGTAATCTACTCTACAAAATGCGCTCTCAGAGAAATCGGAGAAAAGTGAATAGATTGCAAACTCAGAGAAGGTTATCTCATCAAGTCGTCTTGATGAGAAATGTTGCGTGGGTTATTTGCCACTAAAATGCTTGGACCGGACGCACATAACAGGGTAGAAAGGTGTTCAGCGAGAATCTTAAGTTTTTTGGTGACGTATATATATTTAATTGTGTTTATTTCACTCAAAGTTATTATATTACAGTTCAAAAAGGTTTCTTTATAATGCTCTATCTTCATCACGCATCATGCAACGATTTTTGATCCGGCGCTGTGCATTCCACCGCATGGTACTTGGCACACCTCTGCAGGCAGAACCGGCAGGTGCACAACTCATACGCCTCGTGAAAAGTGTTGGCTACTGGGGGGAAGAGATTCAGTTAAATTTAGTCGTTTATTGGCATACCGAAAAAGTGGGCGATAGTCCCTAAATTAAGTATGGACTAATATAAAATACGAAGTCTGTTAGTCACATCCATCAGCTTATGTTCAAGACACTGAAGTGCAGTACTGCACGACTTTATCTTATGAGCAAGACGATTTTTGTAGGTCTTACTATCCTTAATGGAGTCACAGTAAACGAGTTCGACAACAAATATCATAGCGAAGACTAAAATAACTAATGCAAATACTTTCAAGGAGGTTGTTTTTATTCTAGACCATTCTCTTGGACTTCCCGGGCTTAGAGCTGTCGTGAGGCATATCTTCAATACACCAAAAAACCGGACATGTTAACAAATATAGAATTTCCCTAACAGTAGTTGTGGGAGGCATGACCACTGACTCTCAACGGCATGGCTTATAATATATATTCTCAATGAGCACCGCTCAAAAGAGTTGGACAGAGTCAACAACGGGGACCGAAACGGCCACACCCGGGCGGACCACAATCTTTACTAGCGCGCTAGCCCCCTAAACCACGCTGCCACTAAGATTGGCGAGGGCTGATATTTCTTCGTCTATATGTGGGTGTGCATGAAGGTTTTCATTCGCATGGCTCTATTTGTCCTCGACTCGTTCGACGGCCAGCGTTCATACTTCTACTATAGAAAATGTGTCTGTTAGGTGGACCTATTGTTAGGTTGTGGTTTTTCCGCCTTCGTTAACTGAGACGGTTTAGTGTTCATTGCGGTGCGATCGGAGAGGAACAAAACGGGCAACACCGCACGCCTTGATGGTACCGAACGGAGCATTACGAAATAAGAGAGAGCGAAAAGCGACGTGGGGGCACAGGTGAATGTAAAACATAACAATTCAAAACACTTTAAACGAGCAGCACAACACAATGACGAGTACAGCAGAACTATTTTATCATGACTGTGCCATAACTACTACATGGGCATATTTTAAAGGCCACTGAGGCCAAAACATCGAAGCCAGCTGCTGATTGCCGTCAAAAGTGCCGGTTAATGATTGGAAAATCTATTCTTGGATATACGACGTAATTAAGTTCATCGGCTTGTTGAGCCCCATATGTATATATATATATATATATTCACTTCTAATTTGTGTATATGCGTTGCTGAATATTGAATATAATTGAATACTTGTGCGCTGTAATTTTCTGGACAGGTTATAATAGTGCAGCCCGCCTTTGTTTAAAGCCCTACCTGAAGTACTTGCGCTATAGCAGCTTCCGTAGACGCTCACACGCACACACAATAGACGCACAACGCTGCCCTAAATTAAAATCAAATCGAGGTTCATTCCTGTCCGCCAGCGAGCAAACAACAGCCGTCATCTCTACTGGAACTGCAAAAGTGATCAATTTAATCTAACAACTGTCGATGCAATGTTGACATTGCGCGACACCAGGACCTTCTCTGGAGCTCGAGGACTTAATTTTGTGGGTTTGTGGGTCCGTCAAATTATGTAGAGAATTATCTAGAAAAGATTGTGCATGTGTGTGTGTCCCACCTGGGCGCCACCGGTAGTGTAGTGCTGCTGAGTACTATCTCGTTCACTAACCCGACACGCACTACAATAGCTGAGGTAACTTAAATCAGCACTTTACGTAACAAGCGCACTAGAGTTGAGAGCAATCGTGTCACTATGGTGCGTAAAATTCTGTCCGCCACGCCGGACAACGTTCCCGAAGTGAGGGAATCATTATTAGCAGTCGTGGAAGGGAAGTTAATGAGGTCAAGTCGCTCGACCTGCTCTTTCTCAACCAGAACAGCCCCGCGGAGACTGACATCGAACAGGAAATCGATGATATCGAAGCCGCACACTTCGAAAACGTACATCTCATACAACAGTGTAGCTTTGCGGTCCGCGCTAAAGACGCCAGCAGGGAAGTAGAGCCACGGCAGCTGAAGCTAACGCTACTCCCGCCGGTTCAGATCTTACTGATTTAACGTCAGACCGCGTATCTTTAGCCCCGGCACCCACAAGGTACTGTGGTTGCTCTGCCACTGCCTGTTCTCGACCTTCCCTCTTGATATGTTGGCTGGCAAACCATTCATGGAGGCCGCATTTCACCAATCGGTTGATTGCCCGGCCACTGCTACTGGAACTGCTAAGCTGATAGCCTAGAGTAAGCTGCTTCGCGGTTCCTTTAGAGACCCTATTCGGACACTCGTCAATAAGGTTGACAAATAAGATCGCCGTTGACGACATAAGTTACAATGAGGCAATTAGATTGCTAGAGATTCAAACTATGCCAAAACGGAGATTATACAGCGGCCAGCATTCGCAAATCTCGTCAAGCTGGCTATCGTAATACCGCCAACTGATTTCATAGGCCCTCTCGATATGCCTAATCGTTAACAAGACCAATCTCCCCTTGTAGCAGAGGCGTAAGGCGCTCCTCGGTCAGAGAACGCGCTTAGCTTTAACCAAACCATTATTCTTCCGGCGTCCCGTTATTCCGGCGAAGCTATGGCTCAACTGTGCGAAATCGGATGACTATACGAACAGGCAGCGAGTGATAACAGGATCGATGAAGGGCTCGACCACGAAAGAGGCCTCAAGTGATAATGAAGAAGTGTCAGGAGAGGAGGCAGATCACGGCTTCAAACACTTGCTGCGATTCATCTAACAGCACACATAATGAATCGTGAACAGATAGCTTTTATTGCCGGGCTAGTTGTAACAGTTGCAACACTCACTCGGAGAGGTGGCGCTAACCGCATCGGTATGATGGACGCCAAAACCCACAGGGACGAGACAGCCGACGACAGTCAATGCGACGACGAGATGCATTTTTAACGGTGGCTGGTGATATCAACAACAACATCAGAGGTTCAGGGCACAGGCCTCAAGCATGTCCTGAGTTCTGCAAGGACAAGTCGATGCACCCCCTTCCTCGACCTGCAGCGTTTCTATGGCACACAGTCCACAGCAGCGTGGCGAAATTCTCGACAGGCATAATCGCTGCTGCGCTTGTTTTCGAGAACGCGGCCGAGATTGAGCTCTACATACATCCAGGCCAGCTACAAACGTCGAGTGAAAAAACGTGTAACTGTCGAAGCCACGTTGCGTTAATGCATCCCACCGTGAGCCGGCTTGCAGTTCCGTCGAACCGGCGTAAGCGACTACAACTAACGCGACGCTGACATCCATGTTCGTTCGGTTGCCTCGCGTTCTTGTGCTATGGCATCAGCTCATATCATTCATAGTACGGGGTGTGCTTGTACTTGTTTGGATTATTCGTGACGCTGGAAGTACACTCAGGTTTATTCCACTACGATTCGTTTAAATGTTGCTGCTGCTTCCAGGAAAATTGTCCCTTTAGAAAGGCAATATGGCACGTTGGTGTGGCAATAGTTTTAGATTCCAAACATACCTAGATCACAGGCCTGATTCCGATTGTGCAATTAAGAACCCGTTTCTCCGATTTTCGTAGACACAATACCTCGCGTGTAAATGTTTTATGCTAACATTGAAACCCGCAGCGTGTGGGATGATTTCATCTGCGAGTAGGCCGAAACGACTGAACAAGTCAGGGACCGAATCCCTTCGCCTTCTAGAAAAAATAGAAAATCTAGAAAAAAATTCTATCTTCGCCAACTAATCATCCGTGGATGGTAGGTCCACTGAATCGTGTCAGCTACTACAGAGTCCACTGACGAATTGCCAGAGTTAAGAGGAATCATCACACAAGAAAGCAAAGCAATATCGGTTGAACGCTGTCCTCGCAGCGCGCATTGCACTGAGGTAGCGACATCGACTGTTTAAATAGAAAGTTTTCGGATCCATTGAATTCATTTTAGGATGCTTGCGGTACATCTTGTTAACTCTGCGACGCGGCCGCCCTTAACCTAGAGAAAAGGAAAATAGACCCACCTTGCCAGGAATATCAGAAGCAGGAAGGTCCACAAGGTCAAAGGACTTTTTATATGTATAAAGCAGGATTTTACTGAAAACGTCGAACGTCGAATTAACGTTTACTTCACGATAAACAGCTAGCCACGAGATATCCTGTACATGATTTGAGAATATATCAATTTTAGCACTACTCTAATAATATAATGCGGGTAATAATCAGTCACCAATGCAGTCTTTGCGGCGCGTATTAGACGCATATCTGGGTATGCTTATATGATTATAAAGTATAATCGCTAGGCTGCGGGACAGAAATAAATCTGACCTTTGCATTGCTCAGAACTGTGACAGGGGTAGAGCTACATTTAGGCAACATATTGTCTAGAGTACTCAGCAAGGAGTCTTTACAAGACACATGATTAGAATACAATCTTACAATAAAACATTCAAGACCGCCTTCTGTTTTCAAAGATGAACGTATCACCTAGACATTACACGTGGAACGCACATAGATGCCGACACCGCCGCGTAACATCTTCAGGCCTCAACCCGATGCAACTAATTCGAAACCACTTATAAAGTGAGACGCCTGATCGTAATGCTTTAACCACGTTTTACTAATCACTGCCGCATCAAATAGGGCACCCTCTTCCTCTTAAAAAATATGTAACTCCAGCTGACCAGATTTTTAATCCTCCAGTTCCTGCGTTTAGGTGGATAAGAAATAAGCTACTGGGCTGCCTAAGTCTAACGTCATCCGAAAGTTGACATGCCTTTACATTTTGCGTGCAGTTTAGATAAATATAATATAAATAATGCATTGATCGAAACAGATAGTTGCGGAAGCGTTAAGATGACAAAAGCCCCAAAACAAAAGATCGTAGGATAACATTGAGAGAGTTGATAACAACGGAGTAAGAACCTCAATCAGTTGTTCTCACGTATCGCAGCTTTAGGGTATACAATACTGAAAAGCTTCGTGATGTGCGTCAAGGATGAGATTATGTTGGAGTCACGTCCCTTTAGTTTACGAGTGGCAGAGGTGAGTGATGACTTCAATGGACAGAGCTTGCGGGGAGCACTCGTAGCTAGCTTTTCCACAGTGCAACTCTGCTCCCCAGAGAGAGTTTTTGATCCCGGTAGATTTACATGAACGTCGGGGCCAGACAAGGTTTCCACGAGCAGTGTAGTCATCGCAGCAGCATAGGTGGTTGGAGATGATGCGGATGATTCAGGCGAGGCATTTGGAGCGGATGAGTCGGGTGTAACAGCCTGCTGAGACCTGAGTCGACTACCTTAATCTGAATTGCCTTAAGATGCTCTGAGCCAACCTAATGCAACAAGCGACACTCCATCAGAGCTTTTCGCTTCTCTATTTAGCACAGCCAAATAGGGCAGGACAGCAAAGATAGCGTGTGAAGACCCCTGCGGTTTACGTAGTTTGCCTGATGCTTGCAGTTTAGCGCGAGGTGACCCGCTTGACCACATCTTTTGCACACAACTTTATCACGGCAATATTTCGCAATGTAACCTAGCCTTAAATACTTGTAGCAGGAAACAGGGGTTCCCGCATACATAGTGACTTTATGTTCCCTAATAGCGAGAAACACGTCAGTCGATGGAATCTCTCCTTTTAAATCGGAGCATGATCTTGTTAATACGGATCAATGTTGCGGTGAATCCTGTTCTCGTTACAATGTTGGATCTTCTCGCCGAGACGACACCAACCTCGTTTAGAGCAGACAGAATATCTTTATCAGTAAAACTTTTGTCAACTCCGTTTATTCTGGCGCAGTATGGGTCGAGCTACCACCGGCATGTCGAGAAATATATATATATGTAAACAGATTTTAGATTTTCCGGAAGGCTATTGCCTGTGTACATGGCTATTGTTTAGTCCAGTTCGGCATTTACCTTGTCTAAATTGGAAACACTGCAAACCAATTTAAGAGTGGCCGGTCTGGGTCTCGAACCCAGTCCTCCCGAATGAAAGGCAAAAACATATATATGTATAGTTCTGGTTGGGAAGCAAGTGCGGCGTACGGCATCGTCGTTATGATCTCTTCTTAACGCGCTGACTAAATCTCGACAAGGACTACGGCAATCGATACCCATTTTGCCCTTTCAGCAAGCTTCCTTCTGCTTCACTCGTACTATTTTTACAATTAAAACTACTTCCACTTTTACTAAAATTATCAATAGTCATTGTTGTTACTGCATTACTGCACGACATTGTACTCCCTTGTTTGACCTCATTTTTCATCGTGATCGTTATCATTATCTTACTTTGTTTCTCCTAGAGACAAAGTCGCACAATTGTATTCAATGTCAGCTGTTGTTGCGGTCTCTGTAGCTGAACTATTCTGCAAGAACCTGCTCCGGTCAACTCGTCAGACGTTTTCCACGTTCAAATTCTGAATCCAGGTTTGGTCTTTTCCATCTGTCTGGTGCCACACAGTTAAGGAAGTAGCTAAGGCTTTTACGGCACGCGTAAAGTCTCTCGGCATGCAGGAGTCCCTACTGCATGCTGTAGGTGCATAAAACTGGGCCACATTGCTGTGAACTGCCGCAACGGTCTCACGTGCCGCTTGGGCAATGTGGCTATCCCTGTGGCAAATTGCCGCAATGCACCTAAGTGCGCAAATTGTAAGGTCCACATTCATCGCATATGTGGCTTGCCCACGCGAGCTTGTGAAAGAGAAATACAAAAATCCCTGATGGAGTGTCGGTTGTTTACTCCGCGATTCGAACCCTTCACTAGACACTCACGAACCTTTCAATATTTACCAGTCACAGCTTCTTCAGCAATGCCAACGCATATGCTGCTGTGGCTTGCTCGTTAGCTATCGATCGTGCAGCTGGTCCTGAAGTACGTCGAACTCAGCCAAATCTCTACCCTCCTCCAATCACTGCCATTCCTAACAAAATAACTATAAACGACCCTATGAAGCGTACATTGAAACCCCGTAAACCGAAGGCGCGCGCCATGCGGAAACTACCAAATTTCTCGTCAAAGTCCGCTTTGACTCGGAACTCAGCTCTCTCTCTTTCTCTCTCTGCATTGAACCCATTTGCAAACTCTCTTCAAAGCTGTATGTCCGAATTCTACATCCTGTTTGAAGAACGTGTTCGACGCAATCTTTCTTCTTGTATCAGTTTTTTTAATCGTTTTTAATTGCTTCTGCATAGTTTACCTGCATGGATTTAAAGTTTTAAATTATAGTGTGTATTATTATTATTATTATTATTATGTACAACCATATTTACAGTGACTCCCTGAGAAGTACCAATAATGCCCGCGGCTGGCACGATCTCCGCCTAAAAAAATAGCAGTCAACTTCACTTTGAAGACTGTATAGTTCGTTTTTACTCGAGCAGCGTAATCCACAAAAAAACGTTGTTCAATATATTGGACGATATTTTGCCCGAGAGCTTCTCGTGCTTCTCGTGTCTGTCTCTTGGTAATGCTATTAATATCCATTGATTTGCTAAGCTGCCGTCATATTTTTCCTCAAGCAGGAATCTAGTCTATATTGAGCAGGAATCTAGTCTATATTGAGCAGGAATCTAGTCTATACTGAGCAGGAATCTAGTCTATTGATTTCACGCCTGTATTGGCCATATCGTAGTTCATAACTGCTGCAGTTTTTCTACTGTTCAAACCGCGGTTCTGCAGGCCTTACTATTTTCAGTCCTTCTACTTGTTTTTGTCCACATTGCCGAAAACGGCGAAGAGGGTGCGTTTTGCCTCAACTTGGATCTCACGTGCCTTTTCAGGCGCATGACACGGCTAGCATTGAGTTGTTCAAGCCGCGGCTGAGTTCGTTTGACGCAGGCGATGTCGATTTAGCCCTAGAAGCTTTTCTTCGAAGACATTATTCCTAACCTGTAAGAATAATCTTTTCGGTCGCGCACTAAAACTCGCGGAGAGAGAGCGCCAAATAAAACATTTTCCTCTCTTTCTCTCTCGGGGGTTGCTGCGACTCCACCGGCACGCTAACAAAAAGTATCCAAAGCACAGAAAGGACAATTCTCCCGAGAGCAAACTTTTATCAGCATGATCTACGTGCCGCTCGAACTGCCATGAGACGGAATTGCGACACGTGATGTAGCAACAAATGGAAGTTTATCAATAAACCATGTGGTAGACATACCTGCTTAGTAGAACTGCCTCCCACATTAACTGTTTATTCCGATTGGTCTGTAACTAACCCACGAGGCATTGCTGTCGAGCTTAATCGGCACTTTGCAACTATGGGATCGGCTACTAGTTACGCCTTTCTGCCTAGAAGATGACGTATTACTCATTCCAACAGATTTATGGACAAACAAGCGCAAGTCCGTAAAATGCTGCTCAGTGCTGGACTCTGAGGTTTACTTACTGGTAATCAGACGAAAAGCAAGCTGAAGCCATGGGGTTATGGGGGTCGGGAAAAAATTTAAAAATAGCGGCGGCCCTCATTTTGGACTCCTTAACAAACATTGTGAATATTTTGTTTTCTTCAGGTAAATGTGAGCCTTCTTTTGTGACTCCGCTTTACAAATGGTGATGAAATACTACCAGCCAGCTATCTTCCCATAAATCTAGTTGACTATGTGTCCAACGTATTCGAAAAACTTGTGCTGTCTAGCGTTGGGCGTTATTTGTAGTCCATTCTGTTACCTCATCAATTTGGCTACCGCCGTAGTTAATCTATAGAAATAGCCCTTGCCTCTATTCCGCTCAAGGTTATTTCTAACTGTGGACAAAGCTTTTGGCAGTCTGTGGTGGACTCAGCAGAATCGATTAAAAGATGCTTCGGAGCTTTTTCAGACATTTGCCGCGGCTTTCGATTGTCTCAGTCACTCATTTCCCCTTTAAATGTTGCCACTGTTGAGGTGTTTAACGAGTACAGTGCAGTGATTCCGCCCGTTCTTAGCCTAGAAAATTCAGGCTATGAGAGTTGGTTTGACCAATGTCGCTTTGTCGCTGCAACAGCACAAGATCTTGTGCAATACCGCCATTGCATAGGTCATCGATACTTATCGGCTAGGTCCTAATGAAGATACATCACTGCTGACTGATCTGCATATCAATACCAGAGTAGTAAGGATCCCTCTTTTTGGCAGGTTTTCGTTCCATATAAATGTCCTATAAGAAAAACGATCTCGACGCTGAGGACGACAGCCTACGAAACTACAGCTTGAATTCCAACATCTACTACGACACGTCTACCTGACGATAGAGCCCAACGCATGAAAGCTCCAGCGCCGCGCCATCCGCTGAGTGAACTCTTGTGGAAGAACTCCACCACCACGACTCGTTAGATAGATATCCTCCTTGTTGGGAGTGCGAAGCGAGGTGAGGTGAGTGGATATAAATTGTCGCGCATGGCTACACCCGCATAGCTCAGGCCGAGCGCGTGCCAGATAGACTGTCTGTATACCATACTTTATACTTCATACTACATACTGCTTCGACTCCGACCAATGCTGCTGCTACTGCGACTTACTGGTCCTGTAACAGCTACTACTACCACCTCTGAATGAGACAACGCAACGCAACTTCCACATGATGCCTGGCACTTAACCCAATTAGACAACCAGCGAGATATATTACAAAATCTCCCGCTATGTCCCAGCTTTAGTATAAGCTCTCTCCGTCCCGAACCTTGTCGGCATTACGTTGCGTCACGCAGCTGTATCCTCATGCACGAGACACAGGCGTTTTCTAGCTTTATATGCGACAGACGACGTCATGTCATATCGACAGAGCCCAGGAATGTAGCACGGATTACTGCGATGAAGATTGGGAATATATATATATATATATATATATATATATATATATATATATATATATATGTATATACATTTATGTATATATATATATATGTAGTGTTTAGCATCCACTTATTATTCAGCCAACGTTTACACTTGTTTACGGCCAAAATATTATCGTCTGTCACGATCACATGCGTTAGCCACCTGTATACCTGTAGCTACCCAGCACCGAAGCGGCGTTTCCGCGCTTTACTTCAATCGACAGGCACTGGCGGACAACCCAGACGACTGCCCTGCCTCGTCTACGCTGCCAGTCCGCTAGAGTCAAACCGTTGGGTTGTTTGTTATCGTCTGAACATAGACCAAGGGGTTTCAGGGTACACGGGTAGCCCGAGATCATCAGGGCTCAAACCAGGACGTCATTCAGGACCTACAATATATATATATATATATATATATATATATATATATATATATATATTTATAAGCTTCCAGGGATAAATCGCCTGCGTCAAACGAACTCTGCCGCAGCTTAAAGTCACGGGCTTGGGACTTTACCGAAAGCATATCTTCAATGCAGTGAGGGCCGAACATGTCAAGATATCTAGGGTTTCCCCAACAGTCCTTGTGGCAGCATGGACCCTGACTCTCAGCGGCCATGCTGAGAGTCAGCGGCCAACGAATGCAATTTTTTCATGCTTAGTTTCTGTATAGGAAGACAGGTTGTCTCGCAGTTGCACACTTTGTGCTCCTATGTCGGGCAACAACACCAGTGTAAGTTTTAGAAACATTACTCTCACTCCAAAACAATAATAGGGAATTGTAGAGCTCGTTACAGTAAATATTTTTTTTCAATTAAACATTGCCTTTAAGAAGTTCTGTTTTGGAGTGAGAGTAATATTACTAAAACTGACACTGATGTTGTTGCCCGACATATGAGCACAAAGTGTGCTATTGGGAGACAACCACTCCTCCTATATAGAAACTAAGCCTATCGTCGTGTTCGTGAAAAAAACGTATGCTTCTCCCAAATAACATATAAGGCCGGCCAAGGAAATGCGAAATGGTTGTTTAGAAAAGAATTTACAAAAAATGAAGTTCTTTATTAGCATTCACGCCCGAAACCTCAGAATCATAACCCTGCGACTATTCGCAGCGCTCAAAACTACTGCAATAGCACATTTTGTGTTCTTATGTTGGGCAATAACACCATTTACGCGGGCATTAGCCGTTACGGAATAAGTATGTCATGCTCATCATACGAAAGAAAACATTTATGGTATTAATAAAACGCATTTTCTTTTTTTTTTATTAAAAAACAAGATAGGACGGCATAACCGGATATATAATAGCTTTGCCCTCCCAACAAATCAAGATCTACAATAACCGTGCATAGACGTCTAATGGCGTAAATCGTGTTTCACGTTTACCACAGTAAGCAGTGTATATGTGTTTATCTACCAGCTGAACATTTTTTGCTCAGAATTCATAGAATTCTCACATTGCATAGCTTGAACGCTCTTCGACGGCGGTTTGCTCTAAAAGTTCGGTCGAGCAGCATGCTGGTTGAGTGTTTTTTTTGTTTATCGCGTTGTTGTTCTGTAAAAGCTCATAAAACGTTGGCCTTTTCTTCCCACCAGACCACTATTTCTCATCGCTGGTAAATAAATCGCAAAAACAGGTGCTCTTTACCGTTCCAAAATTATCGCAGGTATTTAGGCAGTTATAATAGGTAAGCCTGTGCAGCACCCATACACCACCATATTTCACGTACCCACAACTAGTTAAGTGTGAATCTTTTTGCGTGCGAATATTTTGGAGTGTCAAATGTCTATTACAATGTACGAACCCTGGAACCCCTGTATGGATACAGATAGATCCCACCTCAAAACACCAGGTGCGTGAAAATCTCAGTTATAGGGCATGTCGCCAGATCAAAGTGTCTGGACATTGTTCCACACTGTCGGCTAGCTGAAGGAAGGTTCCGTTGTCTTCCGTGGCTATATATATATATATATATATATATATAAAAAAATATATACATATATATAAAACAAAAGTTAAAATCTCTACGCGTCCTTCTTTTGACTAACAGCCCATTTTGGACTTTGCAGTCCTACACTGTCCTATTTATTAAGAGAGCAGATTGCGAATAGGGCAAAACTGAGCGTGCAAACAATAAAAAGAAATATATATATATATATATATATTGTACAAAGGTCAGCCACGCGGCAACTGGTCGAGGCTTCTATCGGGTACTCTCAGTAATTTCATCCAAGAATGGCATTGAGGCATGATTCGGTATGGTCTTTTCTCTTTTGCTCTGGTGGCCCTATGCCTTCCCGGCGTCCACAATGATGCTTCAGCTTTTGCAACAATCTTTGCGATTTCTCTCGAGGTATGTGTCGGTCAGACGTGATTGCCACTTTTCATTATCGCGTCTCCACTCCCAAGCCATTCAGAGACAATATCGTGTGCCAGTCCATACCCTAGTGCAAGGCATTGACCGTATAGCCGTGCGGAAGGAAGACCCATTAGTTCCTGAGGAGTTAGAATGGCCATCACTGATCAGAGTGCTTCTGCCCCTTGTCACGTCTAAGAAAGATATTCATGGGACCACTGGGAGCTCCGTCGTATATTTTGCGTCGGCAAAAGTTGTAGGCATTCTTTCCTAGGGCGCCTTGCCTTTAATCGTTGATATTTGACGCCAGGTTATTTGCAATTCAAATAAAGGATGTTTCAACACGCAGCACTATCTGCGCAGACTAACCGCGACGATTGAATGCAATTATGCTTGCCGTTATTTCTAAAGCCACTGGTGCATATAAATTAAAATTGGCAACGCCGGCTGGGATCAAGGTAGCCATTCACGCAATCCGTGCATTTCCCGACTCTCGCAAACTTCCAAAGGTTCCTGTTAGCTCAAATTTAAAAACATTTTTAGAAATAAAACGGGACTAATGAAGGTCGTTGCATCCTATACCCCAACTGTTATATCACGTCGGATTAACATATCGGACCATTTTTACCTGGTTTTGCCTGGAAAATAATTTCCACACCCGGGCTGCAACAGAAGGACCCCTCAGCAAAACCTCTGCTTTGTCCGAGCGTCAAGGATTTGGTAGACTCTTTCAGGAGCTAAACTACTGGTAGGTTGACGATGGTCTATTAGAAGAAAGTATAAGCACATAAGTAGGTGAGAACATTCGACGGGTTCTTGACTTCGGTGTAACTTCTGGTTTGGAGTGAAATTCGGCCACATGTGAGATATACCTCTTTGGTTCTATCCTTGAGGTTTCGTCCGATCTACAATCACCTCAAAATCTCTAAATAAGTTGACACTGTCTACCCTAGAGTCCTAATAAACTCATCTTAATAAGGCACTCAGAGCATGGCAGCCAGCATTATCACTCGTCTCCAAAGGGATCCTCGGGATCCCAGATTTAATGGTCTTCGTCGGCTTTTTACTGTCTTATCAATGCTGAGCGCCGATAGCAGGGAAATCCCCATCCTAGATACAGCTGGAGTTGCCCAATTTATAAACAGCTTGGTGTAACGGTGTTTGCCTCAACAAAGCTTCCGACGACACGACCAGAGCTTATCTAAACGCCGTTTCTGTCTAGGATTTAGGCGTTTAGGCGAGCTGGTTACACGCGTTTCCCAGTGCCTCTGTGGGCGATTTTTCGGTGACAATACGACTCGCATAGTAGTTGGCCTATGACTTGAAGCAAACTTAGTCAGCGCTCATTGCTCTTCATAAACTAGGACATCAGACGAGATGACATTAACACCTTCTATGTGGGGAAAATGCAAATTTAGGACCCACATGTACCTAACTCCCTAGCCTCTTTGATGGTCGGTGGTGGCTTATCCGAAGCTGGCTACGCAGCCCACCTTGCGGAGAACAGCAAACTAGAAAAAATACTCATCAATCGGATGTCCTCACGAATTCTGCTCTCTCGTGTTCATAACCGTTAGTTCGTTCTTGGAGTTTGGACCATGCACGTACACACACATATATATATATATATATACAAGTAGGTGTGTATATATATTCGTTTCTTCTGGCAAATACCGACAGATACTGCCAGCCGGTTTCTGGAACTATAATTAAGTGGGTGGCCGCACAACGAAATACGCCTCTGGCCTCGAAACTTGCCTCGAGAAGATAGGTGGAGACAAATTAAATTACATGTCAGCTGCTACACCAAATCGGAGGCCAATTGCTGCTAGAATAGGGATGACGTAAGGGGGGGGGCGTCGTCCAGATGTTCAAAGTTGCATCGCGCGGAAGACACCACGGCAGTTTTTCTCGTCCTGCCGCCACCGCCATTGGGACGACTGCTCTTCGGCCGGGTTTCGGCCGCCCCCGACAAGACAGAAGAGTGTGGCCTAAGCACCGCCTGAGCTACTCGAAAGCGACGAGCAAGCGAATATCTTCCTCTTTTTCGGTGGGCAAGATAATCTCCGCTCTGCTTCTCTGCAATCTGCCCTCAAGCCAGCCTGTGTTTCCTTCGAATGTATCTTCTTTTCGTTCTAGTTCTAGCTGTGCGTGTTTTTTCTTTTACGCTGGACATGTGCAGGCGACAACCGCACGCCACGGCACATGTGCGCCACTTTCTAGTAATGCAGTCGGCGGCCGGTTGGGGCTAGAGAATGTACACTTGTGCCCACGGAGATGAACGTCTATGTTGCCACATCATCT
>QVRM01005937.1:0-62247 GCA_003439945.1 Dermanyssus gallinae | reverse complement strand
TATCAGGGAAAGTAGCTAAGACTACACTACAGCGAGTATATCTAGCTAGCTAAGACCAGTTCTTTTTAGAGTTAAAGAAAAATGTATGATTTTATTGTTGGGAGCTGCCGGCATGCCTAAAGCTTGCCGTGCTGCCAGTTGCAATTTTCCAAAGTTTGGAAATGTGCTAGCGACTTGGCATCCAGTGAGGAACCCCACCTTAGTGCATATTATGCCAAAGCAACTTTTCTCAAGATTTGCATGTTTTATTTATTGAGACGAGCATAATGTATGCGACCTAAGCGCTGCAAATAGGGACGTTTCACGGCACTGTCACCGCCGCGAAACAGGTTTACTCAGCTGTCACCATTAATGGCATCACATGTGAGCAATCATGTTAAGTATATATAAATATATACTTAACATATATATATATATAGGAAGCCAAAATAGCTTGTTTGGGAGTGACGTTTGCAATAGAATTTAAACTAAATGTCGTTAAACGACTTTATATAGCCGGATATTATGTCACACATTGTGTGCTTGCCAAAAGAGGTAAAGGATCCATCTTATTATTATTATTTTATTCAGCGCGCTCGGGCGAAAATGTCCGAACGATATACTACGTTGGCTAGCGCAAGGTAGATTGTTGCATAAGTTCGGAAACATCAAAATCGTGTGATACTAATTTTAGAGTTTTTGCATACAATGTCTTAACCAATGGCCACAGCGCTTATAACACGCATACTCGAAAATGCGCGTTTAATGAAGATCATTTTAATATCATCGCTGATGGGTTGATTCATTGAGTACAATAGGCCGCCCGCAATGTCTATAGAGTCGCATGGTAACAGAAAAGGGGGACGTAGCGGCGATCTATATCTAGTAGTGTTCGATGTGGTGAACGAAAAGGTAGTGGTCGAGATAATCATACGTATGCCGTAGACGCTATCACTCGATTTAGCACAGGCCAATCCATCGAACCCGAACGAGGGTCGCGTCAAGGTGAAGGCCGTACCGCATCGTTTTTGTGTGCTGGTACTCAATCGTATCCTCAACCAAATCATTTTTCGAACATCTGCCAGCAATTCTGGTAAGGTCTTGCTCAGAAATGTGCGTGGTACGTTCGTACGTTTAACCTTGCGAACCTTAGTTTACCAAACTCAAAATCAACAAGCCTTGTTGACAACATACCTCCTCTAGAATCCGCTGGATAGAGTGAAGCGCACTACTTGAAAAATTCGTTCGGTCAACAAGTGGGCAGCATGCTCTTGTGATGGCGCTACAATGACCTTTAAAGTACATGACTAAGAAATAACACCCTTTACAATATTTCATAATATGCTTTTAGCAAAAGTTACGGTTAGAGTAAGTGTGGCAGACATTTTAATGGAACATGCCAGTACTTGTCGTAGAAAAAACACAATTTCCGTTCTGTGACTGAGCTTTTTAATGCAAGAAAGGCCGGGCGTGTTGAGAACTCTAGGGTTTTCTCAACAGTGTGGTAAGAAGTGGACGGCTGCACTAAAAGCAAATCTGAACAAAGCTTATAGGCACTCTGCCGCCATTTAATTTAATTTTTATTAATTTAAACGTCGCTGAAGTGTGGGCTAAATAGGGCATATACTCTCTTGTCGGCCTAGAAGGTGATGGTCACTCTTTATCTGATATTCGCAAGGAATCACTCTTCAACGGCTCAGGACTTCTTACTTTTTGAAAGAATCAAATTGTTGAAACACCGCTAGACTAAGTGCGTCGAGCTCCAAGGAGTTCACGACGAGAAAAATCTAATATTATTATTTTTTTGTTACATATATAGAAGTTTATTTTGAAAGAAATTGATAGATGTTACCTATAATTCATGTCGGCTGATAACATCATTCACTAGTGCATGCATCGAAATAGCTTCCATTTCCTTGCATTGTAGTATGCGGTATCGGTCAATATTACACGTGCCACAATATTTACATACACAGTTTTCTATTTCAAAGCAATACCCTTTTAGGCATATACATTGGTAATAACCATGCCAAGTACGTCTACAGAGTATGCGTCTGTTTGCTTGCATTCTCTGCTTCCAACGGTCTGTCGTAAAGGCAGGACCGTCGGTGAACCTCTTTATGGCAAAGTTCAAATTACGCTTTTCTCTGTAGGCTCAATATTGCTTAACGGTCAGCGCGTTGAGATCGTATTTGTCTAGGATAAGGTCTTCCACAAAGCTTCGCTCTTGGCATAGTTCTAGCGCCAAGGTTGTCGATGCGTTTCGTGGCAGTCCGAGCATATACTTCACAAAATTAGCTTTTTTATTATATATATTTTTTGCATGTTGTTTAGGTTACGTTTGGTGCAATGGCCCGAAAGCAGTAAGTTATAATTAGAGCTATTTTTATCTTAAAAACGTCAACTCAGTCTAGGTGTCAATCTGTGTAAGATCTCCGAGTAGCGTCATGGCCGATATTGCTTTTGCACGCTTATTATCTACGTCTTTTGTACAAGATAGGCCGGGGGTCAAGGTTACCCGAGATAGCTAAATTTACTTACTAATTCAATATTTTGGTTATTGATCCTGATGGTGTAGTCAAGGCTGGCGTATCGACCCCCTCGCGAACATTTCAAAGTATTTAGCTTAACTCTGTGATATAGATGATGAATAAGAAAGGGCTTGCCGTGTCGGTAGCCCTTGTGGTTGCCCAATGGTCTGTTTAACCTCTTGCGCAATACAGTGAGGCCCATTTCTGATTGTGATGTACTTCGCAGTGAGAATGCTTCTTATTAGGTTGAACATCCGACATTTTGATGCCAAAATGATATCGCATAACTTCCAGCAGGCAGTCTCTAGGTACATTATCAAAAGCGGTTTTCTACAAACGCTGCGTCTGTCCGTCGTTGAAACGTTTCCGCAGGTGACAAAGAATCTCCCTGAGAGCTCGTTCAGTTGAGTGACTTTCCAAGACCCCCTCTGTTCCGTAGGCATTAGGTTTTTGCAATCGCTCTGTAGTCGGGTCACGATTAGTGAGGTAAATATTTTGTAGACAATTCTAGTCACTGCTATCTCGCGGTAGTTTGCTGGATCTATGGCGTCGCCTTTGCTTTTGTAAGTTGTTTGCAGGTAGCTTCTGCGCCATTGCTCGGAGATGTGCCCATATTCTAAGCGCTGTTAGCTTTGGGAATATGTGCTTTATTCCCTGCATAAGATGTTCGTAGTAAATATCGTTAGGATCTGATGATTTTCCGATCTCTCTCGCTAGTATAATCCTGCGAACCTCCCCCTCCGTAAAGTCTTCCCAGTCAGGCTCTATGTGAGGTGCGTGTTCTTTAGTTTTTTGTTTATATTTAATTTATCGATTTTCAGATTATCTAATAAACTACCCCTGTATACATACAATTTCCAACAGTGTACAAAAACAATATCGCTGATGAAAGTAATGTGGAAGAGCTGTAGCATATGTGCATAAATCAAATATTGGTTAATAAGCAATACACTCATATATATATATATATATATATATATATATATATATATATATATATATATATATATTCTTAAACAGATAAACAATTCAATTTCTATTACCGGCGATCCTGTCAAAGGAAAAGCAAACTTTGCAGGTCAGAGGGAATGTCCAAAAGAGCAGTAGCTTGGGAACGCTAACGGAAAGAGTACACAGAAGAACTTCGAAACGACTTCCGTTCTTCCGTTTGCAAGTCGTGATATGAGCGGCTCCTGGAGAAAATCACACAAAAAGGGCCCGTCGGCAATCACCTAGGCTGCGAATGACTTTTGCCCCGCGTTTCAACCTGCCGTGTCTCGGCATCCTTGAAAGCGTTAACGTTCGATGACGTCATTCGTGCTGCGTTGAGCTGACGTTTCTGCGAAATTGTGTATTCACCGCCGTTGGAGTGAGAGCTCTTGGAGGACTGTTGCAAGAGTGCGAGCGTTCGCAGTTGAGTGTTGTTGATCGGGGCAACAAATATGCACAGACGTGCTTCAGTTACTCCCCTCCCCGAGCATTCAGGGCAATCAGATTGATCATTTCGTGTTGTCCAAATCGAAAGCGTCACCGTCATGTTTAATTATTTATTTAACTTGCCCCTCTGGGAAAGGCGGAAGAGCTAGTTAATAAGGGATCTTGCTTAAGCACGCAGGTGCTGTAGTGTGGATGCTAGCGCCGCTAACTACGCGCGTAGCAAGCCAGATTCAAATCACATACCGTTTTTTGGAGGCGGTCGCACATTTTTGTTAAAGCACACTCCAGCGCCTAATTTCAATGGGAGTGAACAGCCGGATTTAGTGTGATCAATAATATCAGCGAGCCGCATCGAAATCCCGTCAAAACGCACTAGTTACAGATGTGCGTGTATTGCAAGAGAACCCTCCCGGGTCAAGTGTGGACGCAAATCCAAACGGAGCAGAAGATGGACTGATCTTTTTTGTTCACAGAGACAAGTTGCAGAGTAAGTTCAGTAAAGCCTGTGGCTATATTTTGGCCATCTAAAGAGGAACTCGGGGAACCCTGCTTTACAAAAGCTAGAGAGCTCGTCATTGGTGTTGATGATAAAGAAGTAGGGGCATCCTGCGTCACTGTAATAGTTAACCGTGCTAAAGTATCTGCCGAATAGTAGAGCGCGCTCTTCTATAAAAAGCGAAATGTCCCGTGTGCATTCGCCAGGTCAGAGGCACTCATCCTAGCTCAACTTAGATCACCAGGAATAACTAAGGTGGCTTGAGTTAAAACCAGAATTATGAAGAGCCACGTCGGGCCAGCAACTAAACACGTCATCCAAGCATTTGCAAGCAATTAGTTTCCATCGGAGGTCCGCTTTGCTCTAAAGCAGCATGGGGTTATGTTATACCAGGACACAATGCAGTGCTTTAGATGTTACAGCATGTATCATTGTCCCAGGGTTATAAAACAAAAGTAGAAAAGGTGGCTCTCTGGGCGTTGAGTTTGCGGTCCGTTCGATTGAGCTGTTCATAGACATGTCGAAGCGGCAAAACCGGCAGAAGAAAGCGAGAAAGTGTTGCCCTCAGTGGATACCGTATTGTACAATGGTAGCTAGAAAAAATCGCTCCTTGTATCAAAGAAGCGATCCATCCAATCAGCAGTAGCCAGTGTATTTGTAAAGTTGTTGCCTTTCCTGCTCTCAGTTGTGCAAGGTTTGCCAGCCAACATCGTTCCTTGTATCATAAAAGCGACTCAATCAGCAGTAGCCAGTGAAACGTTATCTCCTTTCCTGTTATCTAAGGTTATTGGAAGAAAGATGAATAGTGTATCCAGTAATTTTCTTTAACGCTCTGACAACCATATCTTAGACGCTCGTAATGGGCTAAGTTACCTGTGGCACGATATCGTCTAAATGCACCTACCGTCATCGCGTTCTCGTACTGGAATTCTATAGGCTTTCTCCAGCAGAGGTATGTAGCAGCAGGGTACGGACAACCACGCCCAACAAATTCTACCAGCACGGCCGGGGCTCGAACTAGCGATTTTTTGCTAACCGTGGTTGCCATGGCAACGCTCCGTTTCGAACGGTGCGTTAGCCGCCTAAGCCACGGCCACTATATATTTGCTAGAACTACTCCCCTTGAAAAAATGTTGCTCTGCTTTTTTAAGACCTGCTTGCGCGATGCACTTCGCGCGATCTCAGGTAACCAAGATATAGTAAAAACAACAAGCTTCCTGGAGACTTATGATGACCGGCTTGCAGAGCAGCAACTGCCACTTCAGTATGAAAACAAGCGCGACATACTCAAGATAAGAAGTACTATAACTATTCAGATTTTTTGGATGGAACTGTAAGGGCATTAATTCAAGATACTTGCTTTAGCTAAGCAGTATAGCGTGTTGGTTCGTAACCTTGTATTGTATCAAGATACTTGCTTTCGCTAAGCAGTATAGTGTGTTGGTTTGTACACCTTGACATTCCTTTGCACTCCAGCAAGGTAATCCGAACCCTTGCTGGAGAGCAAAGGACTGTCAAGGTGTACAAACAGAGAAACTGGGAAAGGAAATTAGGATATTGCGTTGTAAATTAGCCAGCTCCCTGGCGCAAAACCTGTTACAGAGATGATAACTGCGTAGTCCTTACAGGAAACGCCATTAACGTAATTGTTATACATTATAGTCATTCACAAGCAATACTGAAAAACGGATATATAAATACTATGTCCCGATATTGTGGACTTACAAAAACCGACCGTACTGTGCGATAACTCAAGCTGTTGTCTTGACAAACCAGATTGTTTATGAACGGTGTTTACTAATCAACGCATTGGCATCTCGCAGTTTGTGAGTTATATCCACAGTTGAAAAAAAATTATGTCGACAGAAACAAGTTAAAGATTAATATAAATAAGAAAAAAGCAATGAAATTGCTATGTGGAGGAAAATAGACTGGAAGCGAACTCAGTTTGGATGAACTATAGAATTTACCTTACATATCTGATAACTGATAGTAATGTTCTGGTCTCGAAGATACAAACTTCTTCAGGCAAATGAAGAAAATAAGTAAAAAATTACTTCAATTTTTCAGAGTATCCGATGTCCACATAAAGAGACAATAGAGATTGAGTCAGTCTTCTGAAGAGTGCGCTAAGAGTCCACCGAATTAGCCTTAGTCTATTTTACTACCCGTTGCTTTATGGAACCCAGGCGATAACGTATCGTTCCTGCAAGCGCTGCAATTGTGATAAAATACAGATGATATATACTGGTCGCACGATTTGCTGTACATGGATTACACACGAATATCTGAATTTGAGAGAAGTTTCATGAAATCTCTTTGGTGTGCTTGCATCTGCGGGCGACGCACTGATTAATATTACCTCCAAAGATATTGAAGGCAAGAACCTGCCTTTATATATATATATTTATGTATAAATATATATATATATATATATATATATATATATATATAGATGCTACTTGCGGAACTTTTTGTGGAGAAGAGATAAATGCAGTTACGCACTACCGCTACGAGTTGGGAAAATCTGTTTCCCTCTCGAGCTCTGTGGGACTCGGCCCCAGCGGATGGACATTATTCCACTGAAACCCATACTAAATGCACCCCCCCCCTTAAGCTTCCTTCTCTGATGGCCCAAAATTCCATAAAACTGTGCTATGGGCCACCATGAGTGCCCTATCGGATCATTCGGACCGTGCCGCTCACGGGTTCCCCTTCTTGTCAGCACTTTGTCTCAGCCCTTGCGAACCGGTTTGATTCAAAGTTGCGCTTTCTTTAGCCGCGTCGGCTTCGAAAATTTGTTTCTTTCTTTCAGTGTTATGTGCTTTGTTTTTAGCACCTCCTGTGCTACTTCCGCCTTCCCTTCCACTGCCTGAGTCGAACCCAGGATGTATTCCACAAATTCTTTTATGCTATTTCTCGGGGGTCCTGAACTTCGGGATGGGCGATTCTCGTTCTGGACCATCTCTTGCGAATCTGTCTGATCGCCATGGTTCTGCTCTCTTCACATGCCTGGCACTTGAGGGGTGTGTGCTGTGTAGTGTCTTCCACGTCTTTGTTGTAAAAATGTCTTTAATAGGGCCTTCCCACGGGCGCTGTCTCTCGGACGCCTTAAGGTTCCAGGGAATTTCTCCGTCAAGCAGCAGAGCTGCGTTTGTATTGATTGTACTGTACCCTTGTATTATCTTAAAGGCGCGATCCGCTGCATTTTGCGCAAAATCAGCTTTGCTTTCTTTGACTTACGGGCCGTTCTGACCCACACGGCAGTCCCAAAGAGCGCGATTGACTCCGCTACCGCCATCAGTAAATTTGTTGTACGAGCCCGCGGTCCATGTATATTTGAAAATAGCCTAGCGTTTGCTGCCTTGGACGTTTTTCTTCTCAGCCTTTTTATCTGGCATAGCCGATCATAGACGTGTCCAGTGTGATCCCAAGGTAGCGGGCTTCTTTCACGAGCTTGATTGTTTGTCCTGCGACCGGTATGTGCAACGGTCGAACTCCCTTCTTGCCAGTTAGGAGAATGATTTAACTTTTGTCTGGTGCAAGTGCCAGCCCCGCGGCCTTCATCCATTCCGCTGTTGAGTGAAAGGCTTTGTTTGCGTTTAGCCTAAGCTCGTCCTCCATTTTAGCCTCTGCTACGACCGCTAACTCGTCACCGTAAGTTATCTATCTATTCCCGGGGGTAGACCGGCTTGCCACAAGACTTCGTCATATGTCAGGTTCCACAGCAGTGAGCCTGGGTTTGAGCCCTGTGGCGCCCCGGCTGTCATCGAGAAGACCACGTTGCGGCTCAAAACGCACCTGTCCTTAAGACATTCAGAAATTACCCTTACTAGGTATGGCGGAACGTTTTAGTAGACTGTTGAAAGCGTTCCTTACATCGGAAAGGGTGACCGTGATCAACGGTCTTGCACATATGGTGGATCTACGCACCTGTTTAGCTCTGATGACTCTGTGGACTGCTGTTAGAACCGATCTGTGTTTACAAAAGCCAAACTGTGTCGGTAACAAGAGTCCGCGCTCTCCGCAAACAGCCTGAGCCTTTCTCCGATGATGGCTTCATATACCTTGGCTAAGACGCTTAGTAAACAGATTGGCCGGCATCCTACATTCGCTTTCGGGATAAGGACTACTTCTGCTTGTTTCCGTGCTGTTGGAAACGCTTCTATTCTCATCGCGGAGGTAAGGGATTCCGCAACTGCAGCTTTTCAAGCAGGAGCTTGACTGCAGCAGGGGACACCGTCATAGCCTGGTACTTCTTCCGTCTTGAGCTTGTCAGCCGCTAGGCGAACCTCGAAGGGCTGGATCACCGGAAATTCATCTTCTGCTTCCTTGGGGTGTATCCTCTGTATTCTCGTAGGCAGCCCTTTCAAACGAGTCGTAAGTCGGGAAAAGCTTAGCAAGGAGGTCGACTGTTTTCTGTTCGTCGGGGATATCCGTGACAGCATTTTTCCCTTTAACGCGTACAAGTCCGTGACAGCGGTTTTCTTTTACCGCGTATGGTTTTTCCCCGCGAGTCCTCTTGGATCTGCTCTAGAAGCTCTTGCCAGCACTTGGTTTTGCTGTCAGCCATGGCGCGCTTGAGCATTGCTCTGCTTCTCCTTCATCTAGTCAGTGCTTGCATATGCTCCTTTGTCTTGGTAAGCCTGCCTTCAGGTCTCTCTTGGATTTGTTGCATACTTTGCGCTTATCGGCAATGTCCTGTGTCCACCAGTGCTTCAGCGGGTTTCATGGCCGTCTTAGGTATCACCCTCACCGTATCGGTTTCTGCACACGCCTCTCCGGAGATGACCTGAAGCTGCCACGGGGTGTTGAGAAAATCGAATTGCGTAATTTTGTTTGCTAGTTCCTGAGCTTTTCTTAATCCAAAATTGTGTACCTCTTTCTTTGTTGCTGAGGCGGTGGAGTAAATCGGAGATTTAATCGAATTTCCACTTAAAGGTTATCGCTAAGGTTCCCTTCAGGCTTCAGGTTTAGTATCGACGTAGTGAGACTGTCCACGAATTGTTCGAACTCTTCGCGTAGACAGTTGGGGCTTGCATAGTAGTATATTATATTTACGTCTTTTATTTCGATTCACCAACAACCTGATTCGCCACACTTTTTTACAGTATGATTGGCCATAAGTGCTGTGTCGTATGCGGAGCCAGTCGCCCAGTTATCAGCTATTTGCTAGCTTTTTGTTTGGTTCGTTAAGAGCGACTACGTCTGTCCCTCTCCGTTGCGTTATTTCCCAGATCATGTCGTGGGCCGCCCGGTTTCTGTTACAGTTGACTTGGACTATGCTCATTTTGTTATGCAATATAAAAGTATAGAAGGTTCACTCTGGGTTATTCTCTTTGCCACACCTCTATGTCCCTGTATTTTTCACTCGAAGAGTCCTTTTAAGATGCTTGCTTCGGAATGGTGTTGCATTGCGATCTCTCAGGACTCAAGGTTTTCGGCCGCACGCTTTGGTTTGCTTCTTTGCCTTTCTTCCCTCCGCTCTTTAGTTTTTTTTTCCGCTGGAAGTTGAGATATAGGGAGCATGCGGCCGTGTGTGCTTTGTGTCCTTTGTCGCCGCAGATGTAAGAGCTGAGGGTTTCTTCTTTACAGTCACTAGCAAAGTTGCCCCCCTTGCCGCATCTGTAACATCTAAGTGTAACGGCGTTCTTGTTTTTGCATTTGGCGGTGTGTCCCAAATCCTGACACTTGTAGCATGTAGAGAGGGTGATCCATTCTTCAGCCCTGTAGCCAATGCCTACGACCAAACACTGCCAGTCGCGAACAGAAGCTCTCAGGCCAACCAATAACCGGGCTGGCCTGGGAGCTTCTGTTCTCAAACAGGAAGCTTCATGGATCCTAAGTATTTCTCGCAGCTCTTTCTCTATCTTATCTGCCATTAGGAACGGGTCTATCGACGGGTATCAGTCTTCAAGATGGCGGCGACCGTGCGGACGCGCTTCGTGTGTGCTCTATTAGTGAGCTACATTTTAATTCAAAATACAACTGTTAGCAAAGAGTGCGTGACAGTGTTTTACGACAACGGACTCTACGGCCTACCAAGACACTCACAGCTGACGGATCTCCAAGATAACCTCTTCAATGGGGTGAGTTTATTTATGCAGCCACCTCAACGCTGCTTTACAAAACACCAACTGTTAAGAACAACTGCACTATTGCTCGCACTCTTGCTCCTGTGCGGCGATGTCGAGGTTAATCCAGGGCCACCATGCGTAACTTGTGCAGGACAAATGCTTCAAGTAAAAGAGCGCACAGTTTGCGAAGGATGCAGCAAACCCGCACACAGCCACTGCACTTTTCAAATACCAGACAAAAATAATCTGTACTGTAAGTCGTGCTTTTGGAGGGAGGTGTCAATAGATGTCTCAAGAAATACAGCCTTGGTCAACCCGGCATCTTGTGATTGTACCGCAAAATTTGAAGCCCTCAAAAAACAAATTGAAGATCTTACAAAGAAGATAGTTAGCAAGAATGGCCCGACTCCCAAATCAGCTGATCACCGAACCATCCAACGGCCCATTGGTAAACAACAGCAACATCAACAATGCCAAAACACAAACCTGCCTTCAAATCGCAACGTCCCTACACCACGTCGCCTTCACTTCAACACTAGCCAACAACGCAACGTCGTAAGTGCACCCGGTAGGAAAGACACGGCACGTGACAATTCGTGGCGCACAGTTGGAAGAGGAGGACGTATCGTGCACGTAACGACAGGAACGAATAAAATGACTCAGCTAAAAGCTGTAGAGGCACGCAATATACCTGAACGTCCAAAAGTCAGAGCCCTTTTTATCAGCAGATTGGATTTATCGCACTCTGCAGACGCCCTCAAGGAGTACGTCAGCCGCATTGTTGGATCCGACACAAACGTGAACGTGACGAAGCTCGTCGGCATGAATCAAACATATTACAATAGCTACCACGTTCAGGTAGACGCTGATAAGTTTAATGCGCTACTGGACCCGTCAGTGTGGCCAGAGGGTATACATTTTAGACCCTACCGCGGACAGCTAAAGCCGTATAGAGTATATAACGCAGCAAACGATACGGGAGTTAGCATTGGTGCCAAGCGCTGCAGGCCAGAAGATGACAACAATAATAACAATGACGAAATGGAAACATACAAGTGACTCGACATTACGTCCGGAAATCGGAACTCGATGACAGTGTCATCAAAATGTCTTTTGTGGAATGTAGAGTCCCTAAATAGTCTCTACCGAACGTCAGGAGAAATTATGTTTAGTAAGTATGACATAATATTTTTAACCGAGACATTTGAAACAGATTTTACACGCACCCCTTTTATAAGTCATAAAATGCTTCATCGACTAGCGATTAAATCAGAGGGCCGGGGACGACCAAAGTGGGGCGTGTGCATAGGCGTGCGAACGAAGGAGCATGCCAAGCTTCTTCGTAGCACCGCCAGGCAGATTGTACTAGAACTAATTGACTACTATCTTATATGTGTTTATAGCCTACCTGAACGGACCGTCTATCAAATAGTACAGGAATTAGGTAACTGCATGGAAATCTGCACAAATGTAAATAAAAATATAATTATAGGTGGTGATTTTAACTGTGATTTGACAAAAGAAGGAACCAGGCAAGAAAGTTTTAAAGCTGCGGTCATCGAACTTGGATTAAGCATTCATAATAAATCCAATGACCCAACATATTTTAGCTGGAACGGATACAGCGCGGTTGATATTGTTTTATCATCGATACCACAAACGGTCGAGGCTATCTTTGATCTTACCGTAATACAATCGGCACACCGCAAGCACTGTCAAGTGGAGTTCAAATTACACCGAAGACAAGAAATGACGACACCTATAATCAACCGACCATCTCGCTCATTGGATGTCCATATACTGGAAGCACTACAAATGGCCTACGGCACAGATGATATAAACTATATTGAAAAAAACGATTAAGCGATCTATCCACACAGCTGCAAAACCAAAGAACGTGAAACTGCAAAGACACAAGCCGTGGTTTGACAAGGAGTGTCGACAAATGAAGAAAGTGATCTGTTTGTACAAACCCACAACGACAAGTGAACTTCTACAACTGGCGGATTTAAAACGAATATTTAGATGTATGAAGAAAGAAAAGAAACGGCATTACGAGGAACAACAACGCATTAGGCTAATTTCGGAAAGCGTGCGGAAACCATGGCTACTTCTTCCAAGGAGACTAGTGCCTTCAAACCCACTGATAAATGACGAAGAGTGGGTAGCCCACTTTACAAATCTATTTACGAGAGACGTCATATTGCCAGACCAGGACCTTTTAGAAGAAATTGTTGATTTTACTGAGGACGAAGTCAAAACCGCAATTATATCGAAGCAAAACGGGAAATCAGCAGGACCCAATCGTATTCTTAATGAACACCTAAAGTCTAATATTGACGCTTTATGCCCTATTGTGACAAAACTATACAATGAATGTGTTCGACAAGGCAAAATTCCCGATGAGTGGCGGAAAAGCTATCTACAGCCTATATTTAAGCGAAAGGGAGATGCAACTGACCCAAAGAACTACAGGGGCATAGCACTTACAAGCGTCCTTTACAAGATATTAACGTCGCTCATCGTTAATCGACTGTACCCGTGCGTAGAAGACAAAATTCCAGCAGAACAATACGGTTTTTTTAAAGAGGCGATCGACGTCAGATGCAGTTGAGTTTGTTTTAAACCATGTATCACAACGCCTTTCTAACAAGAAAATGACTTACGCTGCGTTTATAGATTTTCAAACTGCTTTCGATTGCCTGCCAAGACACCGTTTATTAGACACGCTTCGCAAACGTTTTAACATAACAGGCCCCCTTTTTAATCTCGTTCATAATATATTAGCGCACAATATAATTTGGGTGAAAAACGGCGACCACTATGTACCAACACCCGTAACACAAACAATCGGGGTAGCCCAGGGAGACTCAACTAGCCCATTTCTTTTTATTTTGTACGTGACTGGACTCGCGGACTTACTGCGTAACCTTAAAGCCCATTTTGTATTTTATGCTGACGACTTAGTCATTTTAGCAAAATCTCGTAACCATCTACAGTTTTACCTCAACGAAACTGCGAAGTGGTGCGAAGAAAACAAGCTCAAGATTAACGCGGAAAAGTCACAGGTCTTACGCTTTAGCAGAGGAGGGTCATACGCGGCCAGTGATCATGATCTGTCAGTATATGGACAACCACTCAAATTAGTTAGCCACTTCTCGTACTTAGGCATCACACTAACGCCCGGGCTCTCTTTTAGCAGACATATCGAGGAGATACAAGCAAAAGCTACGCCTGCAATGTTTTTGTTAGGTAATATGCACGATGTGGACGTAAAAACAGCTATAAATTGCTTTAAAATCAAAGTACTCCCTGTAGCAACATACTGCCTTTCCACAATTGCACCATACCTGACGCTTAGCCATTTAAAAAGTCTAGACAAGCTAAAGGCCAGATATGTTAAGCGTGTTTTGCGGCTTCCAAAGTGCGCTTCGGCAACACTTGCCTTAGAGATGTGCGGAGAGAGAACACTTATTGAAGACCTAGCACTTAGTAACACACCATTTACACCGCATATTCTAGACTCATATCGAGCCTACAGAGAAAACAGAAATTTAACATTTGTAGCTGAGAATTATACTGATGGCCCGGCCTTTTCTTCACGTAGATGGAAAGGAGCCATGCAAAGGAACCGCTCGGTAATCTGCCGAATAACCTGGCACGGGTACCACCATTACATATGCATGAAGCCAAGCTGTTTTAATATTGAAGAATGTGTTTGTAGCTTTTGCGGAGAGTTTGATATTGGACGCTATCATATACTTGTGTGCCCAGAAATTTGCGGAACGTCCTTAACATCCGAAGTTAAATTTATATTGTAAGACCAAAAAGTCACATTGTGACACCTTGTGAAAATTGAATCAACTGTCTACCAATTTTGTGGTGAAATAAATGCTGAATTGAATTAGGAACGGGTCGATACCTCGCAAAACGACAGTCGTTGTAGGGCCGGCACATCTTTCGTTGTCTATTTCTCCCCTAATCCCTGCCGCAGCACGTCAACAAACGTTGCACCACTTCCTGCTGTATATTTTGCGTCAACCACCCCAATTACCAATGTACTCGACAAAGTGTAAGGGCCAACCACTAATTCTTCGTCTTCTGAATTGTCTTCAGCATCGGCATGGTCTAGTTTAAGCTGTGCGCAGCTTTTTGGAACTGCAACTCTGCCAGTCCGCAGGCTGGACGTTTTTTTGGCTAGCGGAAACTGGTGACAAGCATTTCTCTGGTGTTGATTGATTGGTTTATTCGCTTGATAAGTGTGTGTACACATATTACCCTTTATTTCAAGGGCGCATAACGCTGAAGCTATTAATTACCTATATTGTACTCCCCCGTTTCTTTCCCTTATGTGTTGAGCACCTTTCATCGGGATAGCCTCTCCCAAATGTTCACACTCCCTAACCAGATGATCCACCGTCTCCTCTCTCTAACCGCATATCCTTCAAACCGTTGTTTCTCCTCGTAGCAGTTTCGCTACACTCTCGTGTCTAACATCCGGCCTTTGCATCCGCTAACAGCCCTCTGCCTCTTGTTTTATCATATGACCATGTTGCTCCATCCCTTTCCGATTAATTATATATATATTTTTTGTATACTTCATTAAGCTAGTTTTCTGCATAAGTGCTGTCCATCACTTCTGTGTATATGCTGTCTTTACCGTACTTTTAATTTGCCCCCTGGACATTTCACATCAATGGTTTGTCCATTGTTTACTACTGAGTCCTATCGGCCTTGCCGCAAATTCCTTCTGTTCTTTTGCCCAAGGAAAAACGTTCGTTTTTGAATCCAGGCTGAGGCAATTCTTCTATGATAAGTTTGATTAGGTCTATTAGCGTTTCCGTTTCGGCAATCTGGTATTTAACTGTTCTTTGCCCTATCTAGCGCGTGTTTTAGCCTTTTCCGGCAGTTTTTGCATAGTAATTCGCCCACCTTGGGGGTATCTGACGCGGGCTTCCTAGAGAGCTATTTTAATTATTTTTCTATATAAAGTTTTAATTTATTTGCGAGAATTTCATGCCTTGGCCTTCTATCTATCTTCTAGGTGTTCCAGCTCCTGCAGACGTGCGTCTGCGTCGTGCTCTATTTTTGAGAGTTTTGTATCTTTTCGTTAGGTTTCTACTATCTATCTCCATTTGACTAATTCTTACTATTTGTTCTTCCCAGTTTGCCTTGCGTTTGATTGTCAATTCCCACACTACTTTATCTAGTCTGGTGATGGTCGCTTTTATATCCACTTAAGTTGTTTTGTCCTTTTCCTTTAAGCTCTAGAGAAGTTGTACCACTGCGTTGAGATAGGCAAGTGCTTTCTTGTCGTAATCGGTGAACTCGTGTTTCCACAGCGTTTTCTGGTGGCCTTGGTCTTGTGACACGTGTGAGGTGTGCCGCTCTCTCTCGAATTCGAGTTTTTGGGGGAGGGTCGCGACTGCGGAAGGTCTTTTTCTCTGTGTACTTGTCCTTGAAGAATAGCTGCGCTCTCTGCAGTATACGCTGTTATTGTTTTCCTTTTCCATTTCGGCGGCAGTTTAACGCTCCCTTTCGAGTTCGGTTTCGATCTCGTCATCTTCTTTGTCCTGACCTTTAGAGATTTGCACGTCTGACATTATGCGCGCTCGAGAGCCCAATATAGCCTGCAGGGCAGTCCTGACCTTGGCTGTCGCTGTTTGAGCTTGGCCGTCTTTCCTCCAGTTGGGGTTGTTGTCAGCTTTACTCAACTTAGATGGGGGCTTACTCGCGCCCTTGAACTGATCTATTTTGTTTTTGTTTAAATGGTGTGTGTTTTTAAGATAATGAGATGAATATTGGTTTTCATATTATATATCCGTTTGTAGAACCAAGAATCCGATCTATCCTTCTCGAGCTAATCCAGAAAGCAATACCTTGTCTGGGTGCTTTCCGGGGAACCGTTGCCTTCCAGGGTTCTTTTTGCTAACTATGTGATTGTCCGTCCCACATACCACGAGTTAGTAAGGGAAAAGGTGTTGTTCTTGGCCTTCGATCAGCCGTTTCGGAGATGTGGCTCAGTTTTCACTTTACACCGGCCCGGCTAATGTTTCCCTTGTTTATAGCATCTACCCCCTGAGGTTTCTTTCACCCTGTGCTGATCGGCCGGTAAAAATGGCCTCTCAGGCTTACCAAAATGGCCGCGCCCAGCAGCCACGCGTAGTTACCACGTGGTTTTGGAGGTTGCCTTAAAACAATATGCGAATGCATTTCTGACATTTTTATTCTACGTAATGAAAGGAGCCGCCACCTCCTAGCAGGAATTGATTCTGAGACCACGGCACTTTTCTCACACTACTTTCAGCAGCCAACTACCCACTGCGTTTACTAGAAAACTGCAATCTTCAGGGAACTCGCCGTTACCACGTCCGCACATTTACTTGCACGAAAGGTTGACTACTTGTGGTACAAGGCAATAATTAATGTATATAATATTGTTCCCTACCACACTTACCTATATATATATATATATATATATATATATATATATAGTAGTTCTTAGAATGAGGTTTTTAGAATTCGAATTTTGGCACGCTTTCACCGCTAATAGGAACTGCAACTTTTCGACTGCTAGCGCTTAATATATTATGGTGATTGGCCGTTGCGATTTCGTTTGATAGCTTTTCCCGTGCAACGTATCGGCGTGATTTTTAAAAATGGAGAAAAAAGAGTTTCGAGTGGTTATCAAGCATTTTTATTTCAAAGGTTGGAATGCGACCCAAGTAAAAATTGAGTTAGACGAGACGTACAGTGACTCTGCGCCATGTTTTACCACTGTTTCCAACTGGATTAATGTGTTAAAAAGAGGTCGCAGGAGCACCGAGGATGAACTACGTCCAGGAGGCCAAAAAACGGCAACTGATGAGGAAAACGTAGAGAAAGTGCGAAAAATTCTTGGCACAGATAAGCGAATGAACATTAAGGAAATAGCGGAGGCATTAGGGATTAGTTTAGGCAGTGTGCATTTTATCCTACACGAAAACTTGAAGATGAAAGAGCTTAGAGCAAAATGGCTGCCGCATTTGCTCAACCAAGGCCAAAAAGACGCGCCTGTTTTGGCTTTACAGCGAAATTTGGCCAAGATGTCGAACAATCTGTCGGATTTTTGGTGCAGATTCATGACCGTCGATGAAAGCCGGGTTCATCACTACACTCCCGAGACCCAAGAAGCATCTTGCCAATGGTGTGCACCTGATGAAGGACCTCCGAAGAGGGTGCGGACAACGGCATTGACCGGAAAGGTGATGGCTACAGTTTTTTAAGACCAACGTAGAATAATGCTGGTCGACTACCTTGAGAGCTGTAAAACGATCACAGGAGAATATTATGCAAGACTGTTGGACTGCCGTTAGCAAGAACTCATCGTGAAACGGCCCTGCTTTGCAGAAGAAGGTTGTCCCGTTTCACCAGGGCAATGCTCCTGCACACAAGTCCCGGCAAGCATCGGCAAAACTGGCCCAACTGAGGTTCGAACTTATTGAACAACCCTCCTATTCTCCAGACCTGGCCCCCTCTGATTATTTCCTCTTCGGACATTTGAAGAATAGTCTCGGTGGAAAGCGTTTTTCCAGCAATGAAGAGGTTAAGGCTGCTGTCAATGCCTATTTTCAGTCTAACGACGCGGAATTCTACTCAAGAGGTATGAAAGCTCTGAAATCTCGGTGGGAAAAGTGTATTGAGCTTCTCGGGGAGTATATCGAATAATAAAAATTTAAAAACATGATTTGGAAAATTCTCGGTTTTCATTCTAAGAACTTATTGAACTACCTGTATATACACATGTATATATAGTATCATTGCAGCTCCGTCGGCTAGAAAATAATGCACATAGGAATTTGAAGGGATTGCGCCTTATAAACACTTATCAGTCACATCTATTGATGGCAGATTTAATACGGCGTAAATGGGTAGCCTCATCATAAGGCAAGTCGCTGAGTGATGCAAACCTTGTTCTGCATAACTCAGACTGGCATTCGTTTTTGATTGGCTTTGTTTCTTGGTGCTACACAGTTAAACTCTCACTAAGTCATTGAGAGTTAACCGGTCAGTCAACAGTGCAAAACTAGAGCTTGTCTCCCGTTCTCCCGCATGTGGGCGGCTATCGAATGCATTGCCAGGAGTCTTCGTTTCTTCTCTGTGTATACGGTACCATTCGCCTTGTGTTTGTCGGCAACACAACGGTTCGCCATTGTGTTTGCCGAATCGCATTCAAAATCGATTAACTTGCACCCTCTCTCAGCGGGGACAGAAGCTATCGCACCTGCTGTGAAGCAACAGAGGACAATAAGAGGACGCCGATAAAGCATTGCCGGCTTTCTCTTATCACCGTCAAAGCCTCTTACGTATGACGTTTCCCTGACTGGAGAACCACGACATAGGCGAAAGACTCGGAAGAAATTTCAGGTGTGTATGCATATATATATATATATATATGTATATGCATATATATATATATATATATATATATATATATATATATATATGTATATATATATATATATATATATATATATATATATATATATTGGTTCCTAATGGAATGGGAGGAAAGGAAGAAGTGTCTTTTTATTGAGTGATAGTGAAGTTACTATCATCTCTTATACTGGTGTCAGCGGTCGGGCATCACTTTGCGAAAGGTGTCATTGCAAGTGAACGAGATTCGGTGGAGAAACCAAGCATGCTATTGTGTTTAGCAGAAAATTCTGCACTTTACAGGTAACCGTTTTGTACCGTATGGTAGTGTTCGATTCGTAATATCATTATCGTAACTGTCTTCCTTATGCCCCCGATGTCGGACTCCAACAGAGTACCATGCTAACAAAGGATGTACGTTAGCGGTCGCTAAAACGACTTACAATGATCATATGCCCACTTAGTTACGGAACTAGGTTTAACCCCCTCCCCCTACGAGTTTAGCGTCCACTCGGAACTTGCTGCCAGGCCAGAACTCCCCTTTGCCGTCCACTTGTTACAAACGCATGTTTAAGGCTTTCCAAAGGCTGCAACAAGTTTGTATGTGGCGATTATTTCCTTCCTTTGCAACAAGTCGCTGCGGCTCTTAGAGTTGCTGTGTTGTTACTAAAATTGCGGCATATCGTCAGTTCCAGCGGTTGCTGCCATTTGTTGATGACGTTTCTAATGACATTGATGCACTGTCCGTGCATGCATATATATATATATATATATATATATATATATATATACATATATATGTTTATATATACATATTTATATATTATATATATATATATATATATATATATATATATATATATATATATATATATATATATATATATATATTTATATATGTTATAACCGCAAAGCCAGTTTCACAGTTGTTCTGGGACGTAGAAGATATTGCAGAATATTTTGTTATAGGCCTCCTACATTTTGCGTATTTGTTCTGTTCCGCGTGACCAGTCGGTGAAAATGGGGCACAAGGGATGCGGTGAGTGTGAGTCGACCCGTATAAGATATAGCTACGGCCCCAACGGATAAGTGTTCACTTATAATATCAATGCAATAACATTTTCGCTCAAAAGTATAGAAAACACCTTTGATGTTTCTTGGCTGATTGACTGAATGATCGTTACTTGTCCTGATTTCCCTGCGAATATTCCCTGAAAATACGGAATATTTGCCATATTTCGTATTTACAGATATTACTCACATTAGAGTTCAACGAGATGTGTCACTAGTCGTGTCCTTGCAAACGTCACGTACTTCTAGGTTTGCTTCTGCCACCCTCTCTACTATGACTGAGTGACGAAAAATAACTAAAACGGGACTTCTCTTTCTCTAGAACTTTGCCCTTGATTGCACGATAATTCTTTATGTATGCTCGCATATGCATGTATCTTTTTTACCCTAGAAGAACACGTAACGTAATTATTTGCCAGCCACAAGTCCCGGCACAAGCATCAACGTCTGCATCGTGACCGTCAGCATCATATTATCGGCCATCATGTCTTTGTCCTTGTCGTTAGCGGCGGGTAGCAAACATGTCACTAAAATGAGTAGTCAATTTTTGTGTTTTTTTTTGTGTTACGTTTAACTTATTCTATAAGGCTGTTTGAGTATACATAATAGGACCTGGACGCTCATACTGAGTGTGGCGCGCGTAAGGTCCTTCCGTTCAGCGCGCAAACTACACTGGGGATACTTTCACAAATTCATCCCACTAATGATCTAACTTTTTGCAGAACTTTTCAGTAGTCTTCCAGAAGAATTCAGAATTTAATTTTTGATAGTAATCTGCTGGATTTCATTTTTTGACATATACTGTTGCGTAGCCCACAAAGCCGTAATTACGTGCATAAACAACAAATATGTCTAAAGTAATCCATGCATTAAATGTGTTGCTCACCACGCTTGCGCTTGTAATAATTATGCAAGCCAGTTAAGTAGTTGCGTTAGGCACTTACATTCTCCAGCAAGTACTATGTTAGACCATGACTACACAGATAGCGTGTTCGCTGTTAAGATAGAAGATAATGCTCACTATTCGTGCCTCACTTATCACCTTGTTTTTTGGAAGGTTTCGAGGAATGCCTTATCCACTATCGGTACCGGCAGCTATGCACTATCGGTACCGGCAGCTCTCAGCACCTAGTGTAGGACTTTCACCTACTAAACCCCGAGTTCCTCCCCACCCTTTCGGGCTCGGGATTGTATGGGATAATTTTTACGGGCCCGATGTATAACCACTTGCATGACATGTTAGTTTATAACCACATCTTTATTAAAAACGGCGACCATTACGTCAGGAACCCAATCATAGAGAGAACCGGTGTCGCCCAGGAGACTCTATAAGTCCGTTACTATTTATCCTATACGTGGCAGGTCTGACGGAAGTTCTACAAAAAGTAAAAGCACTACATGCATTATATGCTGATGACCTGGTCGTTCTCGCAAAATCCCGAGAGCACTTACAGTTTTATCTCAGCAAATCGGCAAAGTGGTGCAATGATAATAGACTGATAATAAATATAAACAAAACAAAAGTCCTACGTTTCAGTCGCGGAGGAGCATATGCCACCGCAGATCGCCGTATAAAGAGAAACGACGCCCCTGTAGAGCTAGTAAGTTACTTCCCATACTTGGGAGTGACGCTAACTTCAAGACTCTCGTTTGGAAGGCACATAGAAGAAAACCGGGCCAAATCAACGGCAGCTAAAATGCTCCTTGGAGAACTTCGTGACACTGACCTAAAAATTGCCGTCAACTCTTTAAAATGTTTTTTTGACTTTTTGCAGAGCGTGCAGGATTCATTTGTGAAACGAGTTGCCCGTCGGTGTTGTCTACCACGCGAGCGTATCACATTGCCTAGTGTTAGTGAATACCAATCCCATGCCGATTATCGCATATTTAAACAACTAGCGCGACAGAAACTTGTTACTAGGTATTTTGTTCTAAGACCAAATATTCTCCGGAGCGGCGTTTTCATCCACCCCCACGAGATTGCTCGTGTGGACGTTGTGAACAACTCATTTTCCTGGAGGATTGCACGTCGTTTACAGATTCGAAACGACTTTGCTTCTATTGTAATACCCCTTTTTCAATAAAGGTGATATGATATGAAAATAAAAATTGCACTAATAGTTCAATATAGCTTGCAAGTGATTGCGCCTCACCTTAAACGGACAGACCTCATAAACATCGACCGAGTTAAGAACTGCTTTATAAAACGTGCACTTGGACTACCTAGGAATGCATCGGCGACATTAGCGTTAGCACTATGTCGAGAGAGAACCTTTACGGAGGACCTCATATCTGACGAAATACCATTTCGTGCAGATGCCTTGGACCGATACCTAGTGTTTAGAGAAGAAAGAAATATTAATTTTCTTATGCAGAACTATACAGAGGGACCAGCGTTCTCCACAGATAAGTGGAAAAGGCTCTACAAACAAATCGGACACTTGTGTAGGATAACCTGGCATGGTTATCACCATTATATATGTCTGAAAGAAGCGTGTTATGAAATTGACGAATGGGTGTGCAAATTTTGTGAAGAATGTAACATAAACCGCTACCACTTGACACGATGCGCGTCAATCGAAGCACAATCACTGCAGGAATGTGTGAAATACCTGCTTAGTTGTAGCAATGAATGATAAGACATGCAAATTACTTGTAACTACCAATGATATGGTGAATAAACTGAATAAAGAAAAACAAATAAAATAAAAAATAACTTTAAAATCGTCGAAAGGAATCATGTGTTTTAGCGCTTTGTGCGCCTTCTCAATACGCCTCCACCCCGAGGGGATGCGTTAAGTTAACCCGGAGAGCCTAGCTGCCCCGTGGCATCTCAACTTGGAGAGCCGCCCCCCAACCTCCCGCGGCATCTCGTCTCGACTCCAACTACGTTGCTAGTGAGCCTTCAGTAAGCCCGACGAGCGGTCTCGAGCATGTTTTAGAGGCAAGTCCTTCCGCCTACGTCTGCACCGAGGTCCACATATGTGCTGTAATGGCGGCTGGTGTTAGGCCGTGCAACGGCGATCCGGCGCCCAGGCAAGCGTTGGCCAGCGCCACACAGTGCAGCACCGTTTGCTCTATGTCGCCTGTACCCCCCCCCCCCTGGGGTTTAAAGCACGCACACGTCCGTAGTCGACTAGGATGACTTTACGAAGGGGGGTTCGAAGTGCTATACTAGCGAAAAAGACCGGAAAATCATCTGGTCCTGATGGTATTTACACGGGCCTTTTACCAGAAATAAAGCACATAGTCGCAAACCTTACAACGCTGTTTAATGCATGCTTATAACATGGGCACATGTCCAAGCAATGGCGCTAGGGGCTACTTGCAACTAATTTACAAAAGCACAGGCGACGCCACAAATCCAGCGAACTACTGCCTAATGGAAGCTATGCAACGTCAGTTTGCCAACAAAGGTTAACCAAATGAGAAGCATTCTACGGAAAACTATACCATAATTAGAAACGGGCCCTTATGCATTGCGCAAAAAGTTAAACAGGCTATTAGGCTAGTGCAGGGGGACACGGCAAGCCCTTTCTTTTGTATTCTTTATATCACAGGTCAAGCCAAATATTTCGGAGTGCTAACGCCGCATGTATCTACGCTGACAATCTCATCATAATGGCCAAGTCAAGACATATTTACAGTCTTATTTGAATAAAATGATTCAATGGTGCACACTGTATAAGCAGACAAATCATGTATACAAGAAAAAAATTATTTGATCTTGCTAAGAACGTTGATATGAACCTTTTCAAGATAAAAATAGCTTTAATTGTAATCTACTGCATTCGGGCTAAAGCGCCAAACTTAACATAAAAAAACATAAAAGAGATCAACAAAGTAAAAGCAAATTTTGTGAAGTATATGCTCGGTAACTGCCTAACTCTAATACTGCCGCGTAACGCATCGACAACTTTGGCGCTGGAACTATGCCAAGAGCGGAGCCTTATGGAAGGTTTTATCCGGGACAAATACGATTTCAGTGCGCTGGTCGTAGAGCAATACCGCGCTGCACAGAGAATGGCGTAATTGGAACTGTGCCATAAAGAGACTCGCCGACGGTTTTGCCTTCACGTTAGACAGTTGGAAGCAGGAAATTCAGGCAAACAGATGTGTACTCTGTAGACTTATCCGACATGGTTACCACCAATATATAAGCCTAAAAGGGTATTACATTTAAATAGAAAATGTTGCCTGTAAATAATGTGGCACATGTAATATTGACCGATACCACATGTTACAATGCAAGGAAACAGAGGCTGGTTTGACCCATGCTATAGTGATAGTGATGTGTCAGCCGACATGCATTGTACCGTAATTATTACCGCGTTCGACATAGCTGTCGAAAAAGTTAGTTACTTGCCAACAACGTAACCCAGCGCTATCATTTTGGTGGAAAAATTATGGGCTATGCAGAAAATCGTCTTTTACGCGTACATTTGTGCTCGTAATGGCAAAATTTTACGGTTTCACGAAAAGGCTTGAACGAAGGACACAATAACATATCGACTGCTTATGACACTTCTGTCTATTCGACTTTTCGCTTTCGCTTATTATTACTTATGCAAATATTATCGCTTATTATTACTATACCAAATATGCAGAATTTTCTGAACACCCGGTGTGGTCGGTCGACTACTTTTATAAATTTTATCTTTACTCCTAAACAAGACGTTTTTGCCCCTCCTTCCGTTGGAAAAAAAAATATTTTCTTGCCAACTTCTATTAAACCATAAAATAAGTTCGTAGCATTGACTGTCTATAATTTCAAATTCATGCCGACTATAGCCCGGAGAGAAGCGTTCTTTAGAAAAAAAATAAAAGTATTATTTGGATTGGTTTTGAACTACGTTTTTGGTAGGTCGCGCAGCTGTAACGTGCCAGAATCTTCAGTGATGATCGAGCTGAACGAGTACCTCGGTCTTATTAATTTTTTTGGGCAAGGCTCAACCGCAACAGAAATTAAAGCCAAATTGGGTGCAGTTTACGAAACTAATGCACCGGTGTACGGTACCACTACCAAATGGATAACCTCATTCAGAAAAGTAGTTTGGGCACCGGAGGTGCACCGTGATAGAAGTCTTAAAGCTGCTCGAAATAGCGGAAAGGGTGAGCATTCGCTACGGTGCAGTCCATCAGATACTGTGACAGCATTTATGCATGAAAAAATTAAAGTGTCTACTGCAGGAGCCGAACATTGTGCAAACACTGACATGCACGTCAATTTTAGAGGGCACTTTGGGCGTTTTGAAACATTTTGAAAGATGTTTTTGGACCGATTCGTAGCCACCGACGAAACCTAGTGTGAAGGCTATGGAAGCTCGCTGGACCAGATGTGTTGAGCTTCGGGGGAACAACACTGAATACAACTACACAATAAAGTATACATGGCCTTTGTCTCTATATTTTTTGTAAACTTGTTGATCTACCTGATATATGTCTATATATATATATATATATATATATATATCTTCGTATCGCCTCTACCTTTGGCAGGATCTACGCTTTCTCATAATAGACGTATTTTTATCATAACTTAAATCCAATCTACAAATCTCACAAAGATCGTCGCGAAATGGGCCGAAGATGTTGAGAGAGAAGTCTTTGTGGCAATGTAGAAAAATTGCCACTGACCTATGGGGTTTATCATCTATTCTCAGTAAGCATTGGTTAAATATTTGATCACAATTTCTTGCCGTTTTGCCCGATGAGAGGCACGCATTTGTAAGAACATGCGAGTTTATTGGTTTATCAATATAGAGTAGTCTCCCCCTTTTCCAACTATCTTGCCAATTATTTACCAGTTGTTCGATCCTTATTTTGTGCAAGTCTTGTCTTATGTAAATGAAGAATTGTGGAACCTCATGCTTCAGTTTCTAGTAAGTATTGCATTTTGATAGTAACACGTTTTGGAGAAATAAGCGATAGTTTAATGGTGCAAAGTCCGGAGAGTACGGTAGATGCTCAGTAAGTTCCGAGCCCATTCACTGAGAATTGTGACGTGTCTAGGGGAATTTTTCATGAACTCGTTGGAGTTGATGGTAGTGGGGATTTGTGTTAATTATTCTATTTCAGAATAATGCATGATCTCTTTGATATTCCACCCAGAATTCAACAAAACCTTATTTGAGTAGACGCTTTGCTTTGTGACCCTGAGAACTTCTTGCGCCCGCGGATCAGTATTCTTGCATGTTTTCATTATCGTATAAGACACATTTTTCATCGCAGGTTACCAAACGTTGCTACAACAAGGCTTAGCAGTGGCGACTGAGAAGAAAAATGTAGACGCCCATGCAATCCAATTTGTTAGTGTTCCCCACAAAATTAGTAAAAATACTCACTTTGTGGGGAACCGACTTACAACGCTTTGAAGTTATTCTAAGCTTTTGAGCGTCCTGACAACAGTTATTTGGTAGCAAATAATTTTCAGCAGATCACTTTGTTGATTAAATCATCTCCGAGAATCGTGCTGATGTTTTGGCAAGCTACAGCATGTTAGAATATTACCGTGATTTATTATTATGCTGATGGAGCTACAATTGTCTCTTGAAAACGTGTGCACTGGGAACATTACTCTATCTCGTATTGAGTGGGTTACGACCACTTCAGCAGCGTGCCGCGGACGGACGCCGCGTTCCCGCGTTGGACGTCAAGGTCGAGGCGCTGTCTCAAGAAAGCCGCAGATCTCTGGTCTCCTGCTGCGAAGTTCGGCTGCTCGCCGACTCTGTGGAGAAGTTTGCGAGTGAGGTTGCCTGGGCCGCCCAAGATCTCGAACGCTAGCCGTTAAAACTCATGTGGGTAACCTATTAAGGCGTATTTTGCGAGCTTCCTCGTCTCCGCTAGATTACCGGCGTGGCCTGCCGAGATCGCCCCGCCACCGACCATTGAAGGTGCTAATGAGTCGGTGACAGTGGCATCCTAGACAAGCATCCTGCCCCTACTGAAGGGGGTGAGAGTCATCCCATCCGGGCGCTTACCATCGTCGGCGGACAGACCCTGGGGCTCTAGAATGCAGGGGAATCCACTTGACCGAAGCGCTCGGCCGAAGGTGTCCCGGCATGTCTGGCCCGTCGTCCCGCACTCATAATGCACGACAACCCGTAATGGGGTAATTTGTCAACGGGGTGGCCACATTTACACTAATGGGGGGACACCAGGTCGCAGCCTAGACGAGGACCTACCCCAATTCGGCTTGTTTTGTTGTCCAGGAGGGTGCCCAGTGGAGCACTTGGAAGTGCATGCAACCAGGCTTCAGAGCCTTTGGCAGCGACCGCTCGGAGACGAGTCTTTGTGGGGTCGTCGACAACGCCCGCAAGTAAGCCGCGGTACGCTTCGTCGTATAAAAATGTACTCCAGTCATGTTGGCTCAAAGGGTTATACGGAGCGCCCCTGCACGCTGTCTTTAGCTCCTCAAACAGGCGTCTCTTGAGTTCCTTGTACTGACAAATGCCGGCTTCGTCTAATAGTGCGATGGCATTGTTCTCGGATCGGAAAAGGGAGGAGACGATCGCTGGTCCTGCGGAAACGAGCGGATCCTGGATTCCCAAACCCCCTTTGAGATCGGTAGTTGTGACTGTTTTTGAGCAGAAGCGCCAGCGACAGATTAAGAAGAGTTTCAAGGGCGTTTAGAGCTAACTTGTTCAATGGACGCAGGTCGTCCAACCGTCCATTTGGTGTACCACCGTACAAAGGTGGGTGACCCTCGTAGCTGAAAACTAGGATCGAAGTAAAAAGAGCGCGCGGTGAGCGCCGAGTGGCGCAAGGTTATCGGCGACGTCCTTCAGCTTGCTCAGCCATTTTTCAAGTGCGTGTGCGAGCCCGTCCGGCCGAAGGGGGATTCCCAGGAGCTCCAAATCATTGTGGTGGGTAACAGTAAAACTTAAAGCGTGCGAAGATCCGGGGCCTGTGTAGTATTGCCTGTAACATATATCTCACATTTCTTGGGATTCAGCTCCAAACTTCGAAGTCTCATGGAAATCAATCACGCGCCGAACGTCGCCAGCAACCATGTCTACATCGCTCGCCAGCAACCATGTCTACATCGCCCGCCAGCACACCGTCATCCTGATGAGGACTGACCAGTCTATTTCTGGTGAGGCCAGAGGGTGATTTTCGCGAAGGGCTGTCAGGTGATCCGTGCTGAAAGCCAGGACCTCCGACGAGCCGATCAGCCTGGCGGCGCCTGACACGTCATCCTCGGTTAGCTTAAGAATGGTCTGGCGGACACGATTATTCATAAAAGTGCGGTTTCGTGTGGGGACCGGGGTACAATATCGGGTAGGCGCAGACCGTTGGAGAATTCGCGTAGATTATGGCGGATTATAACAGATAGTGATTAGGGTGTCATTGCGAGTGGGGGGAAGACGGAGAACCACTGGCGCAAACGAGAAAAGCGCACACCATGCGTCGTCGTTGTTGTCGGCTGTGACCCCCAAGAGGACGTTTCCCAGGATCTCCGCCATCTGCTTCCGTAATGGTTTTAGGACAATCCTTTGGACTCTTAACTTCTTTGCTGCGCCCTAGATATCTCTGATGATGCGGGCGGGTTGCCGTGTGTTGTTGTCGATTGGTGTGGGCGTAGGGTTAGATATGTTTGAAGAAGTCGATGGATGATTGGCTGCTATATGCCTTGTGAGCCCTCTTCTTGTGTATTGTCCGTTGCATAGTCGACGACCCTAACCCGCCACTGGCTATATTACTGGGGTCCTGTTCCATTATTATTGCATTATATGTTTAAGGCTCTTCAACACTGGCAATAGCTGCAAGAGGGGTTCTAAAACCACCACTAAGGCCTTAAGCTGACCCAACAGGTCGGATCCGCCCCCTGATACGACTTGCGAAAAATGATTTACAGCATCAGCCGTGGCGAGGGTAGGTTGTGCAGGTCTAGGTGTTCGGTGCTTTAACTGCCAGAAGCAAGGCCACATGGCTAAAGACTGTCAGGAGGAGAAAGCGCAAGGCCGACGCTGTTACCGGTGCGGCGACGTCGGGCACCTCCTTAGTGCGTGCACTAGCGAAACCGGGCATTGCTATATCTGCAAAGTCGACGGGCACTCGGCTTCGTCAAGCAAATGCCCAGTGCTGGCAAAAAAACTTGAGGAGCTGAAAGAGGCTGCTCGTAAGAGTAACCTCGAGAAGTTCGAGGGTGAAAGGAAGCGGAGAGAAGCATCCGAGCAGGAGGCTAGGGCGCGCCAGGAAGCGGCCGAAAAGAAGCGACAGCGCAAAGAAGCTAAACAATTGACTACGGACAGCGAGGGTTACAGCAGGAGAGGGCGTGGTGCCATCAGCGCCGCTGTCGCTGGTGCCGCAGCCAAGGGAGGGGAAGTCAATGGTACTTCTAATGATTAGAATACTTCAGGTGAACCTCAACCGGTGCAGAGCTGCGCACGACCTGCTTGAGGAAACGGTCCGGGAGAGGGGCATAGCATTATGCCTCCTTTCGGAACCGAACAAGAAGCGAATGAGAAAGAAGAGCTCTATAAATACCGATGAACGCATCGATGCGGCAACCTGGTGGACAGGAGAGGACAACGCCAAATGGGCAGTACGGGCTCAGGGAAGTGGCGACAGTGGCTTTGCGTGGGTGGAATTAGACGGGGTGGGTGTTCTCTACTCGTGCTATTTTTCATACCCACAGCGACCACCGCTACATCTGCTTTGAGGTACGAGCCCCAACCGCGACGCTTCCAGCATCACCTACCCGGGGCAGACGGTGGCAGATGAGACAGCTGGAAAAGGAAGCGCTAGTAAAGGAGATCGACGCGAGGTGTCGGACGATGGGAGTGGGAACGGTGGACGAAAATCAACTCATTGAAACACTCATTGCCGCATGTACAAAGGCTGGCCCGCCTCACCCGAACGGCGGAGGTGCCCGACGACACCGGTCCGTTTACTGGTGGAGCAAAGAGATCGGGGAAGCGAGAAAGCGATGCACAAGGCTAAACAGGGCGTATACTAGGCAACGCAGCTGGCTGAGTGGAAGGTTGAACCGAGGGGAGAGGGGGCTAGACGTTGACGAGCAATCGGTCACACTCCTGGAAAGTTACAGAGCTGCCCGCGAGGACCTTCAAGGCCTCATCTGGAAGAGTAAGGTACAGGCGTGGAAACAGCTGGCAGAAGACGTGGAGAGAGACGTGTGGGGGTTAGCGTACCAAATCGTTATGGACAGGCTTCGGGCGCCTTCTCCGAGACTCCCGCCGGATGTTCTAAAGGATCAGGTCCATAGCTTGTTCCCGGTTCACCCGTGGAGAGGCGACGGGGAGGAGCCTCCGGTTGCTGAAGAAGATATTCCCGAGGTGACGTTGGAGGAAGTCGAGCGAGCATGGCAGCGATTGACACCCGGTAAAGCACCCGACCCGGATGGAGTACCTCCTGGAGCGGCGAAGCTACTGGTTCAGCGATGGCCGAAGCTGTTTCAAGCACTGGTGATGCGTCTTCTAAGAGAAGGGCGATTTCCGCGGCTGTGGAAAAACGCCAACCTGGTCCTAATCCCCAAACCAACGGGAGAGAGCAATGCTTTAGCAAGTAGTTCTGCTTACCGGCCTATATGTCTTCTTGACACAATGGGCAAGATCTTAGAGAATGTTATCGTTGAGAGGCTCAACGCTGAGATTGAGCTCAAAGGGGCCCTGTCAGACGCCCAGTACGGTTTCCGTAAGGGAAAGTCCACGCTTGGCGCCCTTACACGGGTTTTAGAACGGGCGACCGAACAGTTAACAAGGACTCCGAAAACAAGAGACTTCGTTGTGCTCGTCCTCCTGGACGTCAAGAATGCCTTCAACTCGATGACCTGGGAGGTGGCCATGGACGCAATGAGGCGCAAGGGCATTTCGCCATACATTCGCCGGATAATTTCGTCTTACCTATCGGAAAGAAGGCTGTCGGCCGGCGGTCAGGAGTATGAGATCTCTGCGGGGGTTCCTCAGGGGTCGGTCTTAGGGCCGATTCTGTGGAACCTAGCCTATGACGGGGTCCTCGAGCTGCCGGACCTACCGGCGGGTGTTGAGATGGTGGCCTATGCCGATGACTTGGCGCTGGTTATCACGGCACGGGAAACGGGGGCCCTGGAGTATGCCGCTAATGAAGCCTTGGAGCAGGTGGCAGAGTGGATGGAAGACCATTCTCTAAGACTGGCCCCGCACAAGACGGAAGCAATGTACCTTACAGGCAGGAAGAAAACCCGGAACATCCGCCTGCGTCTAAACGGTCATCCTGTCAAGCTTGCTCGGACAGCAAAGTATCTCGGAATGGTGCTCGACAAAGGTCTCAATGGATCGGCGCATATCCAGCATGTGGCTGGTAAAGCCCACAAGGTCGCGGCCGGCCTGGCGCGGTTAATGCCCAGAGTCGGCGGCTGCACAGAAGGCAGGCGGCGCCTGCTGGCCAGTGTAGCAGAGTCGGTAGCGCTATACGCGGCTCCAGTGTGGGCAGACATGGCGCTGAGGACACAAAGAAACAGGAGAGCGCTTCGATCGTCACAGCGGCCGGTAGCCATTCGTGTCTGCCGGGCTTACCGCACGGTGTCGACCGCGGCCCTCTTGGTCCTGTCTAAGATGCTGCCATGGGATCTGCTGGCAAGTGAACGGGCCGAAAGATGGAGGGATGGCGATCTGGACTTAACAACGGCTAGATCGAGGACAATCGCCCGGTGGCATGAAGAATGGGCCACAGTGCAGCCGGGAGACCCTCGGAGGCCGCCCGCGGGGAGCTGGACCAGAGACCTCATCCCTGACCTGAAGGCGTGGTACGACTGCAACCACGGTGAGCTGTCTTATGGTACGACACAGGTGCTGACCGGGCATGGCCAGTTCCAAACGTACATGATAAGAATTAACAAGGCGAGTGTCGACATCTGCGCGTTGTGCAGATCGGGTGAGACGGACGATGTCGAGCACACAGTTCTGCGGTGTCCGGCCCTCCAAGAAGCCAGAGACGCGGGTGAGACCACCGTGAGAGGAAAGTCGATCAAGAAGGTTGTAGCACACATGCTGACTTCGGCGAAGGCGTGGAGGGAGTCTTGTGCCTTCTTCGAGACTATCATGTCCTTAAAGGTGGCCAAGGAAACTGCCAGGAGAGCTCGTTTCAACAATAGCCCCCGATCCAGTCGAGAGGGAGCGCCCGTAGGTGACAGGGAAAGAAGGGGAAATAGGCAGCGAAGGCGAACTAGCCTTGGGATTAGGCAGGGACAGCCAGGGACGCTCCAGGCGATGACTCTCGACGCATCCCCAGGTGGCGGAGCTGTGGAAGGCGTTAACGGTCTGGCTGACGCGTCTGAGCTGCACCAAGGCAGACATGAGACGATGGATGATGCCAGATTGGAGTAGAATGTAGGAGTTGGTGCAACACCACTCCCATGGATTCGAAGCAATGCCTACGCAGTTACCGATCCCTGGGGGTGGGGGGGAAGCGGGTTTACTGGGTTTGCGAGTCCCAGACTAGTCACCATGGCTGGGGTGGCGCATGTCCGTCTGGATTCCCGTAATCCCCCAAAGTAATACTGAGAGGTTTCAGCAGTAAAAAAAAAAAAAAAGGTGTTCGGCGCACCGAGGTACGGGTTAATCGGCGCCGTGGGGCAAGCGTCCCCTTGTTCGTGTAGGATCTTCTTGGGCGTTTCTTGGACTTCTTGGTGGGAAGTGGCCTAGGAGCAGGAAGTAACAGCTGCGGGTCAGGGTCTTCGGGTGACTAGGAAATACCGCAAACGACGTTGGCATAAATAGGTTGTTCACTTGAATGTTGCGGCGGGGTTCCTGATTGCGATGTGGGGTTTGGCCGACTGCTGGTGATCTCAGCAGTCGGATACGTTACCCGAACCTGCTGCAGAGTTCTGGCTTCAAGAAGTAATCTGTTTCTCTCTTTGAGATAGATCAGACGGGGGCAGGATGGCGACCCGGACGGGTGAGCACCCCGGCAGTTGATACACCGCGTTTAATTGGTGCAACTTGCGGCAAGGTGGCCTGTGTTGCCGCACTTCCTGCAGACTTGCTGTTGTGTACAGCGTTTCGCGAAGTGTCCAAGCCGTAGGCATTTGTGACAAAGCCTAGGCTGGTCAGGTTCGAATACGACCTGGTGCAACTGAAATCCCAAGAATATTGATTTAGAGGGTTGCCGGGCAAACAGCAGAATCACTTTACCCAGGGGGATCCTGGTCCCGGACTGAAACCGCGTAAGCCGCTTTACATGGATGACCCCAAGCGATGTTAGTTCCTTTAACATTTCTTCTTCTGTGAGGCAAGTTGGGACTCCTTGAATCGTTGCCGGAAATGATGGTAATGATGGCCAGTGAGCCGTCACCGCGAAGTCTCCAAGGCTGGTGACTGGTAATAGCTTCTGGGTAGAGGCTATATCAGGGAGCCACACTATGATTGACTTTCTGTCTCCGGATATCTTTGACTTGGGTGACAAGGCAAAGATGTGCTTGTAAATTGATAGTAGTAAGCCCTCGGGGAATTCTTTTTTAGCACATTCTGACGTCTCTTTTTTTAATGATTACTTTAAACGACCCCACCGATCCCTTCGATAAGTCTTCTTTAAGTTTCTCCAGGTTTCGCTGTTTTTTCAAAAGGGCCTTTTTTCCCTTCGGGACGTCACAGTCACAAATCCATCGTTTGCTGTGTTCACCTGAGTTTCGGCTTCGCTTTCTGGCGGCAAAGCTGTTTTTTTCCGCTTGGCGCCTATGCTTGGCCGGTATGCCGGGCTCGTTTCACATGGAACATCCGTGTCCATCGTCGGGGTAGATTCGACGTTCTCGGCTCCCTTTGGTGGATGTTCGTTGGACGCCGGCACGGAGGACGCGCACTGTCGCAAGCAAGCCATGTTCAAAATAGGTGGAGGCGAAAGCCCTCCCGAACTGCCGGGCGGCATCTTGGCGGCTTTCCGCTGAGAGTTCTTGCAGTAAACGACTAAATCAATGGAATGGTACTCACTGGCGTGTTCCCCCTAGCGTAGATAAAACAAAATTAAAAGAATTAAATAAAAGGAAAAAAAAAGAAAAAAAACACACACTGGGCGGGATTCGAACCGTAGCCGTTTGGCTACGGTTCGAATCTTGGGTAATCACTGTGCTACAGATAACCGTAGACGAGGCACTCAAACTTGTTAAATACGACCAATTTAGAAGAGCGAATTGATAGCACGTCCGCTCTCGACAAATCGAACGCGAGAAAAAAAAGGAAAAAATGTTAGATTTGTTTTTGGAACTCATATAGCAAAACACTCAGAATTTGCACTTCTACAGTCACTATTTCCGTCTTCTTTTAAAGCAACTAAGGTTTCGGCGCCAAAGCAGAGCCTACCGGCTGATGCACTGGGGACGTTTTATCATAAGCGTATCACTCTTTTCCAAATTGGTGTAGCCTCGAGACCGCCGTATGCCGCCTCTGAAACGAGTGCATGGGAAAACGGCAAGAAGTTTTGCATACAACTAATACAATCATCACGAAACTTGTACGCACATTTATTGATTTCGTAACAACTTTCCTCTAGACATTGTTAGTGATGGAAGCCGCGCCAAGTAAGTTTGATCTCCATAATTAAAGCGGCAATTCCACGCTGACGTTCAGCGAAAGAGCTGCTGCTGGAGGAAGGCGCGGAACCTCTCGCCTAAATCGAATATTAGCGAGTCAGCTATCTCCTCGAGATGCTGCCGCAAGGGGATTTAATAGTTGAGAATAAGTGCAATATCAGAATTGGCATAATTGAGAAAGGCTAGCTTGAGTTATGAAGGCAAATACTAGACGACGGGTTAGTTGCCTCCTTAGTTTTGATAGTATAAAACTCTGTCATCTATATTGCCTGTTAACTGTTACCTATCATCACTAACAACGAGATGGGGAATGTAGAAACGTGAGGGATCGACTCGGCTCACTGATGTCATGAACGGTTATATGCGCGGGATTGCCACAGTTATCCTGCATGCTAAGATCATTAGACCGAATGGCAGTCAGTGCACCGAAAACGATTAAATTTCAGAAACTTCGCGGTTATTCATTTGAATTAAAAATTAAGCATTGCGCGACAAGATACTGCATGCCGTGATGTCTTTCAGCCAAATTTCAGCTGCCGGTCTGAATATAATGAGACCTGTGTCTGGTGGACTGGGCAGCACGACGGGGTGACTAGCTGACGCCATTGCTAAAGTAGTTGATATGCTCAGATGGGGCTCGCCCCTATCCGGTTTTTTTGTGCCACTTACCTTCGAAGCACGAATGTTTGCACGACAAAAAATAAAATCGCTTATTAAGCCCGATCGCCTGTTCCTCAGTCGTTCGCCGATTGCCGCGGCCAAACGAATCTGGCCTACGGCCAGTCATCACATCTGGTCGTGCACCATAACGCTATGCTGTTTCAAACAGGCCTTCAGCAGGGTTATCTCTGGGGTCCTCTACTTCTTTGTTCGTGTATCAAGCAATTGGTGGATTCATTGCGGTCTCTCCTTATGCCTGGTACTGGGGTGACGGCGTTCTGGGCGGAGACCTCCCGAGAGTACTGGACGATATTCGAAGGGTCATTGACTTTGGTGTGATTAGCGACCTGATCTGAACCCGGGCAAAATTGAAGTGTATCTTACAGCGTATAACAAAATTGGGCCATTCGATTTAACAGACCTTTTTGGCCTGCTTCGTGGCTGTCGTGTTCTTAAAGAAAATGACCTGGAGCTGCTGTTTCTGGACGGTGTTGCAAAAGCACTCACCGGCCGGAAAGACAAACTGGACCTTGTTATAGGCAAACTACCAATTGGAGGCCCACTGCGGTCTGTTTCCTTGTTAGATATTGCTTTTCAGCTACGAGGCTAGCACACCTAGTTAGAGGTTGCAACCTGTCCTTATCGCCTACACTTTTACAGCCATTTAATAAGCTTTGCTTAGACACTTTAGAGATGCTAAATCTCCCGCTTACTGCTGTGGCAAGAAGACAGGTAATGCATCTGGTCTCTCTAGGCGGCTTAGGTATGCCGGACGCGGTCATGATGGCAGGACCCGCAATCGTAACATCATTGACTCAGGCTGCGGACTGGGTTAGAGGTAATGATGACAATGGATGGGAAGCTTATAACGTAAAACTAAATAGTCCCCTTGCAAGAAAAGTAATTATCAAGCCTGATCGGATGACGAGACGACGCGCATTAGTACAGGACTGCGACTTGGTGTTGACTTAGTCCCTCTCACCGATGTCGTTGTGGTTACCTCGTGGACGCGTTGTCCATCATGGCTTGTCATGCGGCTTAAATGCATGCCGAAGAGCACGCCACTTGGCTAAGAATGACATTTTTAGTCGAGTCCTAACTAGCATTAGCAGAAAATACTCTGGCGTTGGTTATCCGCATTAATTTGGTCCGTTGGCTTTCGAGACAATAGCAGGACAGGCCCTTTTACACTCAAGCTGATTCAGCGCGTGGGTCGAAAGAAGCCTTAACCTTTCGAACAGACTCGAGAGCATCGGAATTTTTGCGTCAAGGGCTGTTCGACATTCAACGAGAAAAAACAGCATCTGTTCGGTGCACATTGTTAAACTGGGCTTACCTGGGTTAGAGAGCCCGTGACCACACGTTCACGCGGAGGTAATTGTTCACTCCAAGATGTTAACAGAACATATTTAGCTTAGATAGCCGATGGTTGGTTTACAATATTGCGCGTACCGAAAAAGCACACATTTACATATACGTATATTCACCACGGCTCTAAACGAGTCAACGGAACTGCTCAATCGCATTGTTGGAGGTGATATAAGTCACACTGTCCCCCGCACAGCTTGTACAAGCATAACGAGAAAATTTAATGGAACTTCTCTCGAATACAGATCTTCATGTGGAAGCCATGTAGAGCAAATCGTGCGATTAGATGTCTACTCTCATATTCACAGCGCTTCCACGAACTACACGTCATTGCCTGGGTTTTACAAAAGGGCAGCTCAATGTCAAGGAGTTTACATAACAAGGTTATATAAATAAATGAGGCTTTATTAGGAATGAGGATAATTTAATGAACAGCGGTGAGCGTATGTGCATGTGCTTGTTTGCTCGGCCCACCGCCGGACAGTAGCTAGGAGTGGCTACGGTAAACAGTGAGTTAACAAGAATTTCCAGTCGACGAGACTCTTAGCTCACGCATCTATCCTCACCCAATTTTGCGCCAGTGTGTAGAGCGAAACCTCACTATAATGACATGCGACCCACACAGGGGTTGCAGGTGGACCCACTATGTCTGCGCATCGTTGTAGGATTGCTGCATCGCTAAGGTGGCTGCATTCAATATTTCTGTTTTTAGCTGAGCCTAACCTTGAACCATATAAAATGCTTCTGCTAACGTTTCCATGTCTTTGCACGAGTTTAGTGGATATGTACTATTAAGTGTTTTTTGTTTCAGTGCACCGCATTTACGAATCAAGTTCCTGTTGCTTTTTGTTTCCTACCGTTAGCTAGTACAGATCGGTTTCGTGAAACTCCCAGATTAATATATATATATATATATATATAATTGTATTATCTACAATAATATTTTTATATTTCTTTCATTTCTTGCTAATAATATTTATTAAAAATATTTCTGTTATTCTCAGGAAAAAACGCATACTTCCGTAACAACGTTTGTCGGTCTTTCAACCGAGCCTTTCCAGAGTTAGATACCAGACCGATTTAAACTGGTACAAGCATCGCCCTAGAAATTGTGCCGCGCATCCCTAGTTCAGTACTGGCCAATTCGGAGCATAACACATGCTGGTGAAGTACACTGCACATCCAACTGCATTTTAATACCCTGGATTTATGTCTGGCCTGTGTGTATATCAAACGCCTCTGTCATGCCCAATTCCCACCGCACACTGAAATTACTCTGTCGGTAAGGATTCCATTCCACAGTCCAAACAAACCCAATAATTCCGTCGCTCTTTAGTTATGCGCTGCCGTTTCTGCACTTGCAGTTGACAGTGCCTAGAGTACCGGGATTACTGGTAAAAGAAGCTGAAGAAAAGAAAATATGCCACTAAATTTTCCGGCTCTTCAAAACACCCTATTAGTACTTTCTCCGGTTGAAGAGGCGAGATCACATGGTGGAGAAGATAAAATCCCCCCCACCCCCAGGGAACGGTAACTGCTAGGCATCACTTCGTACCCATGGGAATGGCCAGTTTGCCTCTCTTCCCTACTCCAGCCTTAAGGGTACGCAGAGCCTTGTGGCCTGATATTTACTACGCAAATGCATTATGCACAAGCGGTGCTTGTAGTACAGCACCTAGTAATTGTATGGTAATACATTAACATATAAAAGGAGGAAGCTCGCATTCTAACGCGTTATGCGCCCTGCCAATACGCCTCCGACCTAAGCGGTGCGTCGAAGTTGAGGCCGGCGGTGCCGTCTCTCCATCCCTGATGGAAAGCGAGAATGTCCTCCATCACGTCACGATATAATAGTGAAAAGTTTTGTCCCCGAGCCTCGTTAGAGCGGTATGCTGTATCATCATGTGCATTGCGTGACTCGGTGATCGGCGTCGTTGGTCTCCCCCCGTTTGACAGAGGACGCATATATTAACCTTTATTTGGGCGGCCTTCATATATATATATATGTCTAGTACCTCCCGTGAGGACCTGCATGAGTGTAATACCCTCCCCAGACGGTTCGTCATACCACGTCCATAGATCGGGAATAAATGACGCAGTCCAATGTTCCGGCCCATGGGTGTGCCTCGTCAGGTCCCACTCTTTTGCCAAACTGATAACGTTGCCTCTTTGAGTGTCGACAGGCTGGCGCGGTCGGAAGATGACGGATCTTTTGCCGCGTTCCCGGCAATCAGGTACCACGGAATCATCCGGGCCAGAGCAAAAAGGCCGTGTTTCGAGAGGACTGCTTGAACTTTTTGGTGATGTAACGGATGTGTGGGTTACCCGTGAGACCAGTGTCCAGTAAAACCCCCAGGTACTTTGCTTTGTGACGCCTCTGGATTGCAAACGCGTCCCCCGGGTTCTTTTTCTCACCCTAAAGTATGGGGCTTCGGTGTTATGAGGGGCGAGCTCGAGGCTATGTTCTTGCATTCAGTTTGTCACCTGGGCAAAAGCAAAATCCGTGTCAGGCTCTAAGGCCGTTTACGTTTTGGCAGTAACGAGGCCCGCAAGGTTGTCTGCGTACGCTATGAGCTGTACTTCGAAAGAGTACCACTGAGCTGTACCTCCTCGTTGCAGAGATCCAATAAAACCATGACCACATAGCAGCGCGTCTTTAACGGCGGAGTGGGCTCACCAACAGCCGGCCGATGTACCCTGCCTGGGGCGCCCGCTTTTTATTTACCTTGTCTAAATCCACACTGCGCATCGGACACCGCGCCCCTCTTTCTAATCTACTCAGTTGAATCTGACAACGGTTATTGTTTTCTGGCAGTTTGCCTGCCGTGTCCAGCAGGGAAATGAGCCACGCCTTTTGGTAAAAGCACTAGTCTTGTGAGGCTGTACGCCCTTCCTTCTAGATGGCCGGACTCAATGCTGGATAAAAGCATACCCCGCATGGCTTCAGTTTTGCCTTCAGGGATCGTCTTTGCGAGCTTTGCCCTTGCTCGAGGTGTCCTGCACATGCACGTTCTACTGAATATTGCACTCTAATGGCGACGTGCTCTAAAAGACTAAAATTGGCAGTACCTTACAGAATGGAGCCTTGTGCTGTAGATGTACAAGGCCTATGGGGGCAATCACTGTCCAGTGCGGCCAATGTCAAGGAATGTTCCACTCGACGTGTAAAACAACAGATAAACAGGAACCGAGCGAACATCTTGGCGCCGTATGGAATTACCGAGTATGCGCACAGTTAAGGCTAGCCCAACCTAACGCTACTACTGTGAGTGCGAGTATAGACGCCGAATTCCTTAACACGATGAAGGTGCTTTTCAAGAGAGTGCGTACCCTGAAGTGTAAGTTTGCGGCGTACAAAGCACAACACGCCAATAGAGTCAGCACAGCCCAGAACTTGGAGACGTCACACATGAACGTCGAGCGAGGCGATGGCCAATTAACACAAACGCACTATCAGCAGAAACAACAACTCCAACGTCAGACGAAGTGTGTGGTAATCGTTCGAGATCACTCGATCAAATCAATTAAGATAAACATACAAAACCAGTTGTCAAAAAAGGCAGTCGTGTTCACGCGTGCCGCCGGGAAAGCTGACATTGTAACTATATCTGACATAACCTCTCTGTGCTAAACGAGGCTGACAAGGTGTTATTTGATCGTGTGACCCCTACCAACGTCATCCTCCACTGTGGCTTCAAACTGTGTTGAGTTCAAAAAAGATGAATTTCTCAAAGCGGTGGCGGCGTTCTCAACAAAAGTGCGCAAACAGAACAGCGAGTTAAGTATCAATCGTCACCGTCCCTCAGTTCTGCATTGACTGCAAAGAAGCAAACGACACCCTAATCGCCCGCAAATAAGATCTAAATATCGATATTATCCCAATGCAACACGTGCAACGTCGTATGGTCCTTAGAAACGTATGTTCGCACAAAGGGATACCAGAGGTAACTGACGCTGTTCCAAAGGCGATCTGTCGAAAGACAACCGTTTTTTGGGACGGAAATGCACGCCCAAGAAGCGGATCGAAGGGGAGGCGACTAGAGGCGAGTCGAAGAAACACATGACACAGCAAAAAACCCAATTCCCACATCAGAAAGGACCACAAACGGGACTGAAATCTGCCAACGATAAACTCCGCCGACTAGAATTGACACACGTACGTGCGCACAACGCCTGCAAAATGACCAAGATCTAACACAAGAACACCCGCAACCCCCCTCTGGAAGGACCAACCACGGCGAGCCACGAACTACGTCAGTTCACCCACAGTCGGCCACCGCAAAAGCCGAAACTATACGATATGGTGGCAGGCCTGGTTAACTTAACCTGACCAATCAATAGGTCTTATGCTCACCTCAGCGCTGAGCGAAAGACGGAAAGCGAGAATGCCCTCCATCACGTCACGAAGTAATAGTGAAAAGTTTTGTCCCCGAGCCTCGTTAGAGCGATATGCCGTACCATCATGTGCATTGCGTGACTCTGTGATCGGCGTCGTTGGTCTCCCCCCGTTTGACAGAGGACGCATATATTAACCTTTATTTGGGCGGCCTTCATATATATATGTCTGGTACTTCCCGTGAGGATCTGCATGAGTGTAATACCCTCCCCAGACGGTTCGTCATACCACGTCCGTAGATCGGCAATAAATGACGCAGTCCAATGTTCCGACCCATGGGTTTGCCTCGTTAGGTCCTACTATTTTGCCAAACTGATAACGTTGCCTCTTTGAGTGTTGACAGGCTGGCGCGGTCGGAAGATTACGGATCTTTTGCCGCGTTCCCGGCAATCAGGTACCACAGAATCATCCGGGCCAGAGCAAAAGGCCCTGTTTCGAGAGGACTGCTAGAACGGAGATGGTGTTTGGCCCCCCCAACAGTGCAAGGATATGTCTACAGGAGGACATGTTTACACGTATAGAGAGAGAGTTACGAAGTGCGCTAAAGGTAGACCGTGCTCATCCCACAGTGACTATGCGAGATATGAACGCAAGGCTCGACAGGCCCACGGACGCGAGGACGGAAGCACTCACTGTCGGATTTGAGCTTCTGGGTGGCAAATTACCCCAGTTTGTCAACATTTAAAGGTGTAATGGGTTAATCGACTATAGACTTATTTGCTACAAATTGGCCGCAACTGAATGTATGTTTTGTGGGAACAGAACACAAAATGTTTATTATTTATTGACACCCGGACTGGGTAAGTTTGTTTATGTTACATCACAGTATTTCGACACAACTATCGATCTAGCGTTTTGCCAGTTCGGCTATGGACCGAACCGCCGGACAAACCGCGGCGTTGTATTTTTACATTTACTCCAGCATTATTTGCATCGACATCCGCCTTGTGGTTCATGGAAGCCTTTCCGTTGCATAGAATGTATTGAAATCCGTGGGCTGCAAAGGCCGTTGTTAAAGGCCGATTTTTCACCTTGCTAGCCCTCCACCCAGTGCTCCTCATTGCTGCTGTCATATAAATTCCTATGTCTACCTTGCTAATTTTGGTTCGTCAGTTTCGCATATAAACGTCGAAGGCGCCCATTTTCTTTAGATTCCATCGTGTTTGCAGCTATTCTGTAAGCAGTGGACCACCTTCCAACACGTGAACCACCCTATTTCTGCATGTGTCTGAAAGCGCAACAGATCATAAAATGAGAGAAGAAGCGGACCTGACGATGCATAAACCCGTTAGTCTGGATATTGTGGTCCCCATCCGTCATGAGCGGCAGCACAAACGGAAACCTGTGTTAAGACCATTTAAAGCAAACCGCCTCCAAAAAGTTCTCGGCACCGACAGAGCAGAGCAAAATGTTTCCACATTTTGACACCCACACAGATACAATGCACTGCTCACCCGAACACTTAAAGTACGCACAATGCACGTGAAACGGAGAGGAGAAAAGAGATGGTGGATTCCGAAAGATAGCTAAGCGAAGGATATTATCTAGCAAGCTAATAAGCTAGAACGTATAAGGCTGGAGATAGGACCTCTCTCCGCAGCGACGAGATCCATTTACCGACGAACACTGCGGAATGCCAAAACGCAACACGAGCAACAACTGGAGACCCGACTGCTCCAGAAAACCGAACGAATTCCATATATGTGGCAATTTGCAGGAGAGATCTGCATGTTCACTGGAAAATGATCTACTCGAGCCACTTTCGATCGATCCTCAGCTCACATGACACAGTGCCACGGATAGTGCCCACCCCTATGTATGTCTGGCCAGAAGAGGACTTGCAATGGAGAAGCCAACTGGACGAATACTTCACCGTTCAAGAAGTGGCGGAGGCACTGCGTCAATTCTCGAGAAACAAAGCACCCAGGCGGGATGGCATCTGTAATGAGCATTTGCAGCAGGCAGACACAATGACCGCACACTGGGCCGCGCTTATTAATAGGTGCATTTAGAAGGGTCGACTACACGCAGCATAGAGACAGTGATTTTTGGCACTTATTCCAAAGGGCAAGGGACCGCGAACAGAACCCTTTTATTGCTGGGGCATCACCATGAAAAGCTGCGCTTACAAACTGCTTGCAAGCCTCCTAGTCGCCCGTCTAACGTCGGTCGTCGAGTACAAAAAAGTTACCAACACGTATACAGACCCGACACTCAACTGTCAAAAATATTTTTTGGGCTAAACCTCACCCACGATTTAACGTCCACGGGACTGCTTTTCGCAATGCTTCATAGATGGACTCCCATAAATACAAATGTGCAACGGTGGGACTCGAACCCGCGCACCTATGTGTCTTCTCCGGCCGCGAGACGCAGGCAGAATGCACCACGCCACCGGGCTCGAAGCACACCCAACTGTCAAGATAATCATGTGCGCCGACAATCGAGTACTTTACAGTAGCAGTAGATACCATCTGCAAATCATGTGCGCCGACGATCTAGTACTTTACATTAGCAGTAGATACCATCTGCAAATCATGTGCGCCAACGATCTAGTACTTTACAGTAGCAGTAGATACCATCTGCAACAGGCGTTGGCTACTTTGTCGGCGTATGTAAACGAAGTAGGCCTTGAAATAAATATGCAGATGACAGAAAACATGAAGTTCAGGCATGTGGCTAAGCTGGCCGTGATAGATACACTTTCTGGAATGGACAAGACCTCAACTATGTGAATAGGTTCACATATCTGGGTATCACAATGACCCCCTTAGCCAAGGCCTTCGCTGCACAAATGAAGGAGAGGTCTCGAAAAGCCTTGTTCGCCCTTAGGAAGCTCCATATGCTCTCGATTAAGGCAGCGCTAGCTCTATTCATGAAAGTAGCCCCAATTGTATCATGCGGAATCCAGCTTGTGTGGGCAAAGTTAAGCCTGGCGGATGAAACCAGCTTTTTGAAACGGGTACTAAGTTTACGTGCGTCAGCATACAACCGTCCCACGTATTTACTGTGCGATACTCCACTATTTTTGAAACAGGCCAAAAGGCAGTTTGAGCGCCCAAACACTCCCGCATACAGCGAGTACATACGGCAAGTTCATACGGCGATATCAAGAGAATATGGCAGAGCTCGACCCACATTTATTATTATACGACAGATGCAATGGTTAGGTCAGAATGGAAGAACACGTGTAGGACTAGTAAATACATAGCCGCCCGTTTTGCTCTGCATGGTTTTCACCACCTCCTATGCTAAAAAGGCGCTTATCATAAACCCTGTATTATATGTGTTTGTAAATATTTTAATGGTGTACGCCTACGACATTATGGCAGCAAGCACTTTGCCGTCTTCTCGCTGACAAGGCTAGCCCTGAGCAAAATTTGATTTCAATATCATTACGAGGCTGTAGTAATGTGTTAAAATAAATCATGGGTATGCTATGGGATGAATGCACGTGCGGCGTATAAATTGCCTTCTCTCGGCATTAAACGTCATGCAATCCTTGAAGGCGTGCTGCCCGTCGTACTCACTCACCGAGTTACCATGCAAGCAAATCGAAGAACATGTTTGTGCTATGTATTGTAAGGATAGGAGAAGAGTGCAAACGATGAATTCTAGGCATTCCTCAAGCCAGCTTTCTAGAAACTAAACTTTAACTGTAAGAAAAACGGCTCCGGCTGAGCGTGAGAACAATGCGTTTGCCCACAGAATGGCGTAACAACTTTGAACAAATGAAATTGTCGAATGCTTCAATTTATATATATATATATATAAAGTGCGTTGCAAAAAATTAGCAACTCATGTTTTGTTGGTGATAATTTCGGTTTGATTTATTTGAATGGCTTGAAATTTTAAGGGCATGATGTACATGACAAAACACGAGTACGGTGTTATTGCGTTGCAATCTCACAATCGGTTCATACAAAAAATGAAAAAGTGTGAAAAACAGTGTTGCAACAATAACGCCTTACGGCGTATTCGATTATCACCAGTGCTGTATGACTTATTTGATACTACATATTCTATTCTAGAAACCGGTTTTTCGTCTCTTCTTCTGAATCAAATCGTAAACTCGGTCTTTCATAGAGGTAATGAGCTGTTGTAAGTACGAAAGTGGAATATTAGTCCATGCTTGCTGGACAGCTTCTTTGGGGTCCGACAAATTATCATATTGTCGACCATTTGCGTAAATCTGCTTCACCAAATGTCCTCAAAGATTTTCGATGGGATTCAGGTCTGGACTCAATGCCGGCCAGTCAAAAAGTGGCACTCCTTGTTCTTGAAAAAAGGCTATAGTGCTAGCCGAGGAATGGAACGTGGCGTTGTCTTGTTGAAAAACTGCGTCAGGTCCCCAGTTCTTCTGAAATGGGCTTCTAGCTGGGAACCGACGATACGTTGGTACTTGTCGGAATTGTTTCGGCTCACAATCGCAACTAGATCGGAATTCCCATTATATCCAAACGTGCCCCAATATTTCACAGAACCACCACCGGCCACACGTTTCGAGAACCATTTAGGTTCCTTCCGTAAATCGTGCCAATAGTACTGACAGCCGTCAGGGCCATCGAGATTAAATTTCTTTTAATCCGAGAAGACGATGTTTATCCACTCGTTATCCCAAGTTTGGTATCTATGCGCAAATTCACGCCGTGCGACAATGTGCTTCGGTTGCAGTCGCGGCATAAGCTTCCTTTTCGCGTATCGCACGTTTTTGTCAGAACTTAACACTCGGTACACTGTGGATCGGTGCACTGGCACTCCCAAAGTAGTCCTGATCGTAGAAGAAGACATTTGGTCATGAGTAGCCAACTGTATGATTCTACGCCGATCTCGAATAGTCAAAACTGGCTCACGCCCACTGTTAGATCTGCACCTTTGGTTCACTCCAGAGTGTAAGAACCTGCTGATAGTTCTCTTATGTCGTCCCAATCTGGTTGCTGTAGCAGTTACTGTATGACCGAGCTCAGCATATGCCTCAATTCTTGTCTTTTCGTTATCCGAGAGATCCTTTGTACGACCCATGGTTTAGACATACGCTTCGCCGTTAGTTCGGAACAACGACTGAGCTGTAGAATATTTTGCAGCTATAGAACGATTGATTTAGCTGGACAATATTCCTGACATTTGATTCTTGGGATCGTATATTAGCTGTAGTATCGACTATCCTGTACAAACAAGAGCTGTGTTGTTAGCATGTTATTGTTGCTAATATTTTGCAACACTGTTTTCATACTTTTTTTTTGAACCGATTGTGAGATTGCAACGAAATTAACACCATACTCGTGTTTCGTCATGTACATTATGCCCTTAAAATTTCAACGTTCAAATAAATCAAGCCGAAATTATCACCAAAAAACATTAGTTGCTATTTTTTTGCAACGCACTTTATATTTATATATATATATATATATATATATATATATATATATATATATATATATATATAACTTTGTCTTATTATTATCTGACAAAAGGCATTATCTAAAATAGTGGAGCGTGACACTAAAGATGAATCTACACGTATTGCATGGTTAAGAAGTGTACAAATAGTTAAGCATTCTCTTAATCGTTAAAGTTGTCGGTAATTCTATTTGATCGCGGCGGCGACTGTATTTTTCTTAGAAAAAAGTTTTCTTAAATACTTGCTTTACTGGCAGGTGGTTCTCCCCACACGATAATGTCCTGTCGGCAACATCTTGGAACACGGAACATAATTGGCAGCATATTGGAGCACGAACATAGACACGAGGACACCAAAAGCTTCTTGACATTAAGCGCGTTTATTATACTTACTACTATAATTGTCCAGCACGGTACTAGAACTAATAGTGTACCGCATTTGTATAAACATAGGCACCTTTTGAAGGCCTGCGTTAGCCGGGGACGAGCTACGCTCAGCGGATATGCGGTCCACGCCATATCTATATTGTATTACACCAAAGTTCCCCAACGTCAAGCACGGACCTCTGCGTTTGGGTTATTTATGGCAACACGATATGCGGTGTCGCACAACTGCTCCAGGCTTGTTTTACTGCCTTGTACGGTTTAAGCTCTCATATGCACTGGCCTAATATATATATATATATATATATATATATATATAAAGTGTGTTGCCAAAAATTAGCAACTCATGTTTTTTTGTGATAATTTCGGCTTGGTTTATTTGAATGGCTTGAAATTTTAAGCGCATGATGTACATGACGAAACATGGGTATAGTGTTGATTTCATTGCAATCTCAACATCGGTTCATACAAAAAATAAAAAAGTGAAAAAACAGTGTTGCAAAATATTAGCAACAATAGCGCCTTACAGCGTATTCGATTCTTAGCAGGGCTGTATGACTCATTTGAAACTACATATTTTATTCTAGAAACGGGTTTTTCGTCCCTTCTTCTGAATCAAATCGTAAACTCGGTCTTTCATGGAGTTAATGAGCTGTTGTAAGTACGAAAGTGGAATATTAGTCCATGCTTGCTGGACAGCTTCTTTGAGGTCCGACAAATGATTATATTGTCGACCATCTGCGTAAATCTGCTTTACCAAATGTCCCCAAAGATTTTCAATAGGATTCAGGTCTGGACTTAATGCCGGCCAGTCAAAAAGTGGCACTCCTTGTTCTTGAAAAAAGGCTATAGTGCTAGCCGAGGTATGAAACGTGGCGTTGTCTTGTTGAAAAACTGCGTCAGGTTCCCCAATTCTTCTGAAGTGGGCTTTAACTGGGAACCGACAATGCGCTGGTACATGTCAGAATTGTTTCGGCCCACAATCTCGACTAGATTAGACTTCCCATTCTATCCAAACGCGCCCCAATATTTCACAGAGCCACCACCGGCCACACGTTTCGAGAACCATTTAGGTTTCTTCCGTAAGTCGTGCCAATAGTACTGACAGCCGTCAGGGCCATCGAGATTAAATTTATTTTCATCCGAAAAGACGATGTTTTTCCACTCGTTATCCCAAGTTTGGTATCTATGCGAAAATTCACGCCGTGCGACAATGTGCTTCGGTTGCAGTCGCGGCATAAGCTTCCTTTTCGCGTATCGCACGTTTTTTTCAGAACTTAACACTCGGTACACTGTGGATCGGTGCACTGGCACTCCCAAAGTAGTCCTGATCCTGGAAGAAGACATTTGGTCATGAGTAGCCAACTGTATGATTCTTCGCCGATCTCGAATAGTCAAAACTGGCTTACGCCCACTGTGAGATCTGCACCTTTGGTTCACTCCAGGGTGTAAGAACCTGCTGATGGTGCTCTTATGCCGTCCTAATCTGGTTGCTATAGCAGTTACTGTATGACCGAGCTCAGCATTTCGTTATCCGAAAGATCCTTTGTACGACCCATGGTTTAAACATAAGATTCGTCATTAGTTCGGAACAACGACTAAGCTGTAGAATATTTTGCAGCTATATAACGATTGATTTAGCTAGACAATATTCCTGACATTTGATCCCTGGGATCGAATATCAGCTGTAGTATCGACTATCCTTTACAAACAAGAGCTGTGTTGTTAGCATGTTATTGTTGCTAATATTTTGCAACACTGTTTTTTCACACTTTTTTATTTTTTGTATGAACCGATTTTGAGATTGCAATGAAATCAACACTATACTCATGTTTCGTCATGTACATCATGCGCTTAGAATTTCAAGCCATTCAAATAAACCAAGCCGAAATTATCGCAAAAAAAAACATGAGTTGCTAATTTTTTGCAACACACTTTATATACGAGATGTGTTCAAAAAGTATCGCGACTTTTGTGTTTTTTCAAAAATTATTCATTTATTCATGAATATCTATTTTGTCCCCTTCAAAGTAATCCCCATGAGATATTATACACTTGTGCCAACGGTTTTTCCAATCTTCGAAGCACTTCAAAAAACCATTTTTTTTTATCTTGTTCAGCTCCTCCTTCGATGCCGTCTTTATCTCGTCAAGCGTAGCGTAACGTCGTCCTTTCATGGGCCTCTTCAGTTTAGGGAACAAGAAAAAGTCACAGGGGGCCAGATCTGGGGAATACGGTGGCTGCGGCATCATTAGTGTGTTGTTTTTGGCCAAAAACTCGCGCACAAGCAACGATGTGTGAGCAGGGGCGTTATCGTGGTGCAAAAGCCAATTTTTGTTCTTCCACAAATCCGGGCGTTTCTGGCGGATTGCTTCGCGCAAATTGCGCATAACTTGCAGGTAATATTCCTTATTGACCGTTCTACCCTGTGGCAAGAACTCATGATGCACCACGCCCCTGCAATCGAAGAAAACTGTCAGCAAAACTTTCACATTCGACCGAACTTGGCGCGCTTTTTTCGGTCTTGGTTCGTGCGGCAGCTTCCATTGAGATGATTGAGCTTTGGTTTCCACGTCATAACCATAAACCCACGATTCGTCACCAGTTATGACCCTCTGGAGCAAATTTGGGTCGTCGCGGACAGAGTCCAACATCTCATTAGCAATGTTCATGCGATGCTGTTTTTGGTCGCAATTGAGCAATTTTGGTACGAATTTCGCGGCGACCCGTCTCATGCCCAAATCATTGATAAAAATCGAATGGCACGAGCCAATCGATATGTTTAGGTCCTCAGCAACTTCTCTAACGGTGATTCGACGATTGGCCAATACCATTTTCTCCACTTCATTAATTTTTTCGTCTGTTGTTGAAGTGCTCGGGCGTCCGGCACGCTCTTCGTCGTTCACGTCTTCTCGGCCTTCTGAGAACATTTTGTACCACCGATAAACGTTGCTTCGGTCCAAGGTAGCTTCTCCGTATGCCACAGTCAACATTCGGAATGCATCCGCGCACTTAATTTCGTTTTTCACACAAAATTTGATACAGGTTCTTTGATCCATTTTTTTGAATAGGTAAAAATCGAAGACGATCCAAAACACGTGCAAGCAAAGCAGCTGTCAACAATTAAGTGAACATTCAAAATGGCCGAGCTTGTCGGCATAAGTGAGAGACATGAGTACCAACATAACGCCACAAAAAATCGAAATTCGAATATACGTAACCCGCGAAAATTCAAAAGTCGCGATACTTTTTGAACACACCTCGTATATATATATATATATATATATGTCTTGTAGAGCTTTTCAGCCATTGCCTCTAAGCTACGTTTTTTTGCCTGTAATATATGTGGTTGCTTTAGCAGGACTTCGGATCCTGTGCCATAAGCAGATAAGAATTCAGAAAGAATGAAATCTTTGAAAGTAATTATCTGTACAGTTTATGCTCTACTCAAGTTAATAAATATACAGTTGTAACTACTTGAGTCAATAAGAGCGTACAAATTCAGAGAAAGATGGCTTAGTGGAAAAGCCTTGTTTCAGAGGTTTCTGAAGATGCATTATGCACAAGCAGAACTGGCAACCGGCAGCTCCTAGTGTGGGACTCTCACCCACTAAAGCCCGTCTTCCTCCGCACCGCCTCAAGGTTCTCTTCTTCCCCCTCAAGGTCTTAGGTATTGTGTGGCGCTACTACGAGGCCATAAGAAGGGGGTCTCTTACGGCAGACTTGTTCTAGGAACCGGTGATGCGTTGAGACCCTGCGGAAAGCCTGGTTGCATGTCGTCCCTTTGTAAACCCTTGCTCGGTCACTCCTCTCGACCTCCAATTTGGGCTCTTTGATCTTGTTCTAAACGTGTTTTCTTCCTCATGAGAGTATCCATATAAGCTATTTCTTGGGACCAGGTAGTGGGGGTCTTCATCATATGAGCCGCAATAAAACACCATAAGAAAAAGCCTTTGCCTTGCAATCGGGAGGCCTGGGTTTGAGACCTGAACCGGTCACTCTTAAATTGGTTTTCATGGTTCTCAATTTTCCAAGGTAAATTCCGGAGTGGACTAAAGATCGGCCATGATACGAAAAATCGTACACGGGCAGTAGCCTTACGGAAAAAAACAAAATAAGTACAGTCAGGTGGATCGGGGCAGAGGGAATCTCGACAGTGATCTCAGGGTTGCTATCTTGCCCACCGTGGGGCTTGAGCTCTTGCGCCGAGTGAGGGTAAAAACACCCCCGCAGCAGATAGCCAGGTGCAAACTTGACTAATTTAATAGTAAAACATCTTACATAAAGCTATGCTATGACAACAAGCGTAAACAAGGAACGTGGGAACTCCCCGGAAAAGCAGCACGGAAGCTTTCAGCCTACGTTGCGCGCTTTCGCAGGGTAGCGAACCACACACTCAGGGACGAGCAGCTCACAAATCACCTAATTGGTCTTCTGTATATTGGTCTTCTGTATAGACGGTACGCCTGACTCCAATGACTGCGCGCCCACTCACATACTGCCCTTTGAGGTAGAAAAATTAAGGCAGGTTTTGCGCTTTTTTCCGAGAGGAAAGACTGCAGGACCAGACTAGGTGTACTACGAGCCTTGAGTGCAGTCTGTGCCGCTCTTGGCAAATTACCTTTGTGATTTCTTTAACGAGATCACGAAGAGGAGACAAGTGCCAGTAGCCTAGGAAAACGCCAGACTTTCTCTACTATTTAAGAGCAGCATGGCGATGAGAGACGAGACCCAAACTTATACAGCAGTGTAGCGTCTGAGAAAACGCTGAAAAGGTTTTTCTGCAAATTGGTTATGAAATGGATAGAGTGCACCGTTAGAGAGGTTAGTGGCTCTCTTCGAGCTTTTTCGATGAGGACACCTTACAGGGTGAGCAGAATATGTTGCGGATAAGGCAACATGGAAACCTGCAATGGGACTCACTGAGATGTGTTTCTTCTCTCTTGTGTTTGCCCATTTTGTCGGCTATACTCGATAGGGTTACCGAAACGCCATAGTTGCGATGTATGCATATGACATAATGGTCTCTCATTACAAGTTGAGCGCCATCAAGCTCATCAGATCTGGCAGAGGTGCGTCTTGTCTGAAAAGGCTGAAAATAAACGTTATGTAGATCTATACTGTAAAGAGGCGGTCGTTTGGCTTTTAACGATGTTATACTTCGCGGCGGCCAATCCTTAAAAGTTGTCAACTCTTTCTAGTATCTAGGTCGTCAGCTCCATTCTTCTGTGACACCCTTTACTGCGCACATGGTCGATAGAGTGCTCACAGCTCTAGTCTCTCCTAATGGAGAGGTAGGCGACCGTTGGCGAATATCCGTCCCCACGGCAGTAGCACTCCTCCACCTCAAGATTGGTCCAAGACGGATGTATCGCCTTGAAAGAATTTGAGGACACCTTACTCAAACAAACTTTGGTTTGCTTGAAATGTGTTTTACAATATACATAAAGCGAGCGTTTTGCCTGTCAATGCGGACAAAGATACGCATGTGTACTTAATGACAGACTGTGCACCGAATGTTGAGGTATTTGGATTGAACTTAAAGACGCCACTTACAGTATAATTCGAAAAGTGTGTCTTGGAATATATATTTACACACCCTTTGGCAGGGGGGCTTTATTTAGGATTCTCGGAACTTGATAACAAACGCGCCGTCCGGCGATTTAGATGAACATTCTATTTACGATTTCTTTCCTGGCTACAGCTTTAGCCTGAATGTTTAAACCAGAGATTTCAAAGAACTTGTTGAATCTATCAGGCTGCTTACATATGCTTGTAAACGTACATCTGTCAATATTATCTAATATAACGGCTATATCCATGCACTCAACATTATTCCTGCTAATGTTGCAGCGGTAGGCAACATGCCTTATGAACTTTTAATGAACTGTGCTAGAATCTTCTCATCACATGCGAATCCTTGATGCCGTACGGGGGAAGCGTATAATAAGACCGGGAGAACATATTGGTTGTACAGTCTGACATATAGGGAAGCGTGTTTAATAACAAACGAGCACATTACTACAGTTTAGTCTTCTTGTGGCAGCCGTTACCACTTCAAGTATATGAGGCGTATAATGTATGTTCAATGTGTTAGATGTCAGTATTTCCAAGTCGTTGATCGACTTAATGATTAGTTCCTCAGAGCCTAGGGGGTATTTGTGTGCAGGATTGTTATGTCCAAAGTGTAGAACAGCACATTTATTAACACATATATTAGTTTAAGGTCAAAGCCATTACATAATTCCATAAATTTGTCTAGCGTTTCTTGAAAAGTTACTATGTTGCTTCGATTATCTACGGGTATATACATTTGACGTCATCAGCATACATGTTTACAGTAACGACTTGGGGTATTACATGCTTCAATGAATCAGTATACAGTATATACATTAAAGGGCCGAGAATGGTACCCTGCGGACAGCCCTAGGTAACCTGAGCTGTAGATGACAGAGAGTCGTTAACTCTTTCCCTAAAGAGTCTATCACTTAAAAAAGCCTTTCCAATTAACTATTCGAGTACCCACTCCATACTGCGAATGGACGTTGAGTAGCTTAAAGTGAGTGGTACTTTCGGAAGCAGATTTAAAATCGAAATACACGCAGTCAGACGGTCTTCCATCATTTATGAAGAGGGCCCAATCATTTGAGTCTCTAGTATTTGTAGGAGAGCAGAGTGAGCGGGACGATATGATAATTGTTCTCTCGAGATTAAACTTTGCGCATTTGCGTTCCTGTAAATCTCCTCTGCTATGACCTTCTCAAAGAGTTTGCAAGGCACGGAGGTCAGCGAGACGGGCTTTTTATTATAAGAGTCGCTTTTATCGCCGCGCTTATGCACAGGACAGACGATGGCATATTTAGAGAGATTAGGTACGATTTTCCCTTCGAGGGACCGGCGGAAGATAATCGAAAGTGGCACACATACATCATAGCCACACTTCTTATACAAGATGGCCGGGATACCGTCGAGGGTGGCGCTACGCTTGTTGGCCAATCCGCGCAGATGCCATTCGAGGTTCTCCGGAGAAAAGTCGACGTTATTCGCCACCTGCATGCTAGAGGGCTCGTGTAAGAGGAGAGCGGGGTGAGTGCTTCGTGATAGCAGTTCGGCGTGTGTTGGGATGGTTGCGGCAAATACATTTCTGAGAATTGCAGCTTTCTCATGATCATCAGTGGTAGTAGATCTGTCTGGTCGCTTAATTGAGGCCAGGGTGTCTTTGATTTTCCTACGTTTTTGAACATACTTATGGACAGCGTTGGGGGCGACAGACTGAGCAACACTGCTTTCTTTAATGATATGTTCCCTATGGACTATCCTCTGTAGCTTTTTCTGCAATGCAGGCCCTCGCTCCGGCGTAGCGTTGCTCAACTGTCGGGTGGTCCGTTGGATCTCAAAGCTTAGTCTACTCTCGGTATCCGAAGTTCTCCGAGGTAAAAATATTTCAAGCAAGAAATGCATGTAGCTCACAAACTTATTATACATGCTATCTACGTCGGGACAGGCGACGAAAAAAATTGTCCAGTCAGTCGCAATCAGATTTGTGATCATCCCTTCGTAGTCACCTTTAGCGTAGTCCCACCAGTCAGTGCGTGTCTCAGGCGTAGTCGGACCGCGAGTTATGGTGAACTTGACCATTTTATAATCAGTAGCGATCAGTGCGGTCGATACAGTTATGTTGTGTCAACTGTGTCATCAGTAGTTAGAACAACATCCAGCATATTCAGTCCGCGGGTAGGGGTGCATACCAGCTGCTGAAGACCAGCTTCGCAGCAAAACTAAAGAAACATCTCCTCAGCTGAACGCTCACCCGATCAGTCGATTTATCAGCACGTCGTAATGACGAGCAGCGCCAACCCGACCAATTTATTCCAGGTTGGTTGATATCTCCAGAGGTAACAACACTCACATCATCAGTCACAAGTACGTGCAGATCAGCAATCAAATTCTCCATTTTTTTCTTCTGATCAGAGCGCGATCTTGTCTGACTGAGATACGAGCAGACGAGTCGAATCTTGCAGTCAGGCAGACGCACGTCAGCCGCGATAGTTTCGGAGGCTAAGGATGGGTTACGTCGGGAGACTTCGGCACAGGGAGCCTTGGAATTTACAAGCAGTAAGACGCCTACACCACTCTGGCTGACACGATCATTACGAAACACCTCATATCTTCCACCCGCGCTCAGTTCAGCGGACGTTACCTTGTCGGTCAGCCGTTACGTGCGCAAGATCAATTTATTCTATTTCCATAAACGCGTGCAGACAATCAATCGCTCCTGATTTAGCCAGTGATCGCGCGTTTAGGGATATACATTCAAAATCAAAGTATGAGTTACTGTTGAGAGTCAAATTGTTTTGAGAAAGCTTGTCCGTGTTTAAAGTTGATGTTCGTTGGCGTGCCCTGTTCAGTCATTGGGATGGATGTCGTTTAATTACATCAGCCTCTCGGAGGCGCTCGTTGAAGATCTTGACTATTGCACCTTCATTCCAGATGTCTTCATTGAATATCTTATCCACATCGGTGTCAGGGATTTCAACATAGAACGAGCAATAATGGGCAAAGCGAGTTCTCAGCTTTTTAACCACGATCGGGTACACCCCGGACTTCATTAGATGGTCATGTAGTACTGTTGGATTTAGCCCAGGCTCTTGTCCGGATACAAAACTTGCTGATGTTTACTCTGGAACCCTTGACACCCTCTAGATTGCAATCTGCAGAGAGATTGATTGGGCTTTCAAAGCGAGTACACCTAGCTTTGATACTCTTATTTGACGATGCATCTCCGTCACCAGATCGGTTTCATTAGTTGGCAGCTTCTCATCATCACAGTCACTGAGCGGAAAGGGTCTGCAGTTATGGCAATTGAAATTCTTAATAATGTCATCCTTCTTTGCTTCGAGATAGGTGAAATTAGTGCACTTAGCGAGGTGGACCTAAAGAGAGCACCCAGTGCATTGGATGGACGATGCAGTTTTGCCTATTGTGCGAGCACTGTTCGGGCATTTTGACGAATTATGGGCTTTCTCAAAATTGGAACTTCCATTATCTTGCGTGATCTTCTAGTACAGTCGGCGGAAATCGTGCTCTCCTGAGCCTTCCCAGGGCTCCTTTCTCCTTCAGCACCGCCGTAGCCATAGCTACTCCTAGCTTCCATCCAGATGTCGTGCCGCATATGTAGTCTACGAACTCCTTAAGGGTTCCTCTGGGGGGATCGGAATGTTTGCTTCTTTTCCGTCTCCCTCATTTATTCATTTGTTTCTGAGTTTTGCGACTGGTGTGGCTCTAGCCTGTTCCAGTACCTGGCACTTTAGGAGGAACCCGGCCGTTCAATCCATTTTTTGATGCCCGAGTTGTTGTCCCAGAGTTCTCGTCTTTTGTCCACCTTCAGGTCTCAAGTAAGAGCTCCTGCCAGCATGAGAGCAAAGCTTGTGCTAACCGTACGATACGCCTGGATAATCCTAAGGGCCGCCACTCTCTGAGTGCCTCCAAGGATCCCTCTCGCTTTCTTTGTTTTCAAAGAAGCCTTGAGCCAGACTGGGGACCTGAATAGCGCTATAGATCCGGCCACTGACATCTGCAACTTACGCCTGCATTCTCTTGGTCCGTGAATGTTTGGCAGAATTCTTGCAATTGCATTAGCCGCCTTGGCCGCCTTTGCCGAGGATATCTTCAGGTGGCTAAGGCCCGTAAGGCTCTTGTCCAAGCGGATCCCCAAGAACCGGGCCTCCTTGACCAGATTTATTTGCTGTCCTGCCAGGTATAGTCTGATGGGATCCACCTTCTTCCGTCCCGTTAGCAGTATGGCCTCGCTTTTCTCCGGAGCAATTGCTAAGCCGACTTCGTACATCCACCTCCTCGTAGACTCTAGTGTTTTATCAGCGTTAAGTTCCAATTCTTCTGCAGTCTTTGCCTGAACTGTGATGGCCAGATCATCCGCGTATGCGGTCATCTCTACTTTTTTTTTTTTTTCTGGGAGGTTTCGGGAATGCATGATGCACATGCGCCACTAGCAGCTTGCGTGACTAGTGTGAGACTCGCAAACCCACTAAACCCGGATTCCTCCCCACCCCCCCAGGCTCGGTATTACTTTGGCATTACACCGAAGCCGTGGGAGAGGCGTCTCTGCCGTTCTCCTTTAATCAGCTCTATCCCTGACTATCATCCCGCATGTCTACCTGCGGTTGGATAGGAGGATGCCATTTTGTAATCCGTTCTGTGAGGGTGCGTCGAGACCATGAGGGCCTGGCTGGTCCCCACCCCCCTCCCTCGGCTCCTCGTCTCGACCACTCTCCCGAGAGACTCGCTCAAACCTCTCCCGCCTGGCCGTTTCCTTAACTGTCTTGAGTGTCAAAACAGCGTCGAACAAGTTCGTCGCCTCCCTCCATGCCTCCGCCGAAGTCATCATATGGGAGACCACCTCCTTGATGGGTCGGCCTCTCACGGCGGTTGGTGCTGCGTCCCGTGCTTCCCTGAGAGCATCACACCGCAGAACAGTATGCTCTACGTTGTCCGTTTCTCCAGAGTCGCACAGTACGCAGATATCGCTGATGGCCTTCTTGATCCTTGACAGGTAGCTCTGGAACTGGCCGTGTCCGGTCAGAACCTGAGTCGTCCAGTAGGAAAGCTCCCCGTGTCGGCGGTCATACCATGCCCTGAGGTCCCGTATCAGACTCTTGGTCCAGCTCCCTGTGGTCACACCGGGTCTTACCTGCGCCCATTCCTCATGCCAGGCCGATATTGTGGCACTCCTGGCCCTGGTGAGATCCAGACCTTCGTCTAGATACATTTTACTTCGTTCAGCCACTAGGAGGTCCCATGGCAGCATTTTGGCTAGGACCAGGAGAGCTTCGGTCGAGACTGTTCGATACGCCCGGCTTACCCTGATTGCCAGCGTTCGTTGGGTCGACCTTAGTGCCCCCCTATTTTTCGCCGTCCGCATTGCCATGTCCCCCCAGACTGAGGCTGCGTATAGCGCCGTTGATTCGGCCACCGAGGCCAGGAGCCTTCTTTTCACCTCAGCCACCCCACCGACCCTAGGCATGATCCGTGCCAGGTTCAGGGAGTATTCATCTCTACCCCTAGTGGAAGGTTATCCTGGCGAAGTAGGCCATCGTACGCTAGGTTCCACAGAAAGGACCCAGGATCGAGCCCTGCGGAACTCCTGCTGTCATTGATATTTCCACTTCACGGTTGATAACACTTCGGTCCTCCAGGTATCCTGAGATGACCTGGACGAGATAATGTGGGACCTTTTTCCTTACTAGCGTGTCTAGTATTTTCCTCCACGAAAGGCTGTTAAAGGTGTTCCTGACGTCTAGAAGGATTGCCAGGAACAGTTTCTGGTGCATATGGTTAAACTATGTAAGAGGTCAGCCATGGCCGTAACTCGACGGACATCAGTGAGCACTGATCGTTTTTTCTGAATCCATATTGGGAGTCCGAAAGGAGTCCGTTTTCCTCCACAAAGGCCATGAGCCTTTCTTCAATGATTGCCTCGTATGCTTTCGCCAGGTTATTCAGTAGGCATATGGGCCTGAACCCTCCGTTTTCTTTGGGGATGAAGACAACCTCAGCTCGTTTCCAGTTTGCAGGTATTGTTCCCCTTCTAGTCGCTGTAGTGAACACCTGTGCAACGAGATTCGGATACTCCTTAAATAATATTTTGACTGCCAGGGACGGGATGCCGTCTGGTCCTGGCCTTTCCCGGCTTAAGTCTAGCCGCAGCCTTGAGTACCTCTGCTACTGATATCGCTGGGGGCTCGTCCTCTTCTCCTGTGGGGGCCTCTGGCGTGTTATATAGCTCCCTGTCAAAGCGAGCGTGTTTTGGGAAGGGTGTGTTCAAAGCCTGGCTGATTTGCTCCTTTGTGAGCACAGCCCTGGGCTTTCGGGCGTTACTCCATTTTATTATCTTGTAGGGCTTTCCTCAAGGATCGCCATCAATTTATTTGAAAAGGTTGCGCCAACTATTTGTCTTGCTCTCAATAATTGCTTGCTTCAATGTGGCTCTACATTTTCGATCGTTAACCAACGCTTGAGCTTCATCCTCTAGGGTCTTGTGTGGCTTTTTTAGTTTACGCCTTGCTCTGTTGCAGTCAGACCTCTTTTGCGCAGTGATCGTGTTCCACCAGTATTTTGGCTGAACGTTCGCTTGCTTTGGATGTATGGGCTTCATAGCTCGAGCACATGCTGTTATCAGTTCTTGGAGCTCCTCCGGGGTTTGGGGTAGTCCCGCGTCGGTGATTGCATTGCTGATTTTGGATCTTAAAGGATTCCTCATCGGAGATCCTGTAGCGAGTTCTATTGCTTACGGGTGGACTGGGAGTCCGCGCTTCTAACATGAACTCTATGCAGTAGTGATCGCTGAGGTTTTCTTCTTCAGTGAGGACTTTCCAACCCGCTATTTACAAGCCAGCGTGTCATCACAACGCGTTAAGTCAATATGAGAGTATTGGCCAGTCCTGTAAAAGTAGGGTCCTTGCCTTTGTTCTGCACGTATATGTCGTAACTAGCTGCCCAGTCAAGTAAGATTCTTCCTCTTGTAATCCGTTTTCTTTGATCCCCATGTTACGCTTGCTGCATTAAAGTCGCCCTGTAAGTAGGGTTCCCAATCCGTCACTGGTGTCGCGTACCGAGTCTCCGAGTTCAATAAGAAACCTTTTAAATTCCTCCTGTGAGCAGTTCGGGCTAATGTAGCACGAGTATAGTCTCCACTTGTTGGCTACGTCTACCCACACGTATCCTACTCCTTTTCTGTGCTTGGTTATTGGTAGGGAGCCGGTGTTAATGATAGTAGTGCTAAGCGTTTAAATTAGTGTACCAACCTGCTCATGTGCTTGCTCTACCTTTATTCTGGTTCACTGATAGCAACGAAGGCTTGCCTTGCGTCTAGCCGCTATTTCCTCTAGCATGTCATGCCCTAGGCCTGCTCCTATTACAGTTTACTTGTATTACGTTGGATCTCCATTTTTATTGGTTAGTCAAGGGCGTGTCTTGAACCGAGCGGCTCCTCAACACCCTGTTCCGTCCATCCCTCTAGGTTTGTCTTGCTCCGGCGAGCCTCCTTTCTTAAAGCCTTTTTCTGTTCCGCAGTCAGTTGCTTTCCTCTTTCTACTTGTTGGAAGATTTGGTGCTCGGTCTCCGTCTCCTGAGCAGTCGACTCAGCTTTGCCATTTCTATTAGTTGTGCTACCTGCTTGGCTGCCTGTATTGCTTGTTTCCCTTTTCGTCAGGATTCGGAGGTAGTAGGGCATGCTGTAGATCTGGCACGGTAACCTACATTTCCACATACATAACACTTGGGGGCTTCGGCCTCGCAGTCTTGAGGCGACGTGTCCGGCGTTGCCGCACCTGTAGCATATCTGCTTTCGGCTTTATTGTTCCTGCATTCTCTGGTTGTGTGCCCTATGTCGTGGCAGTTATGGCAAGTTTGCAGGGTGATCCATTCTTCAGGCCTACTATTGAAGCCACCTAACTTAAAGGTTTTCCTCGCCAGAAGCCTTTTGTGCCTCCTGCCTTGGCAAGGTCACTAGACATTGCCAGCTGCCTTTCTTGTTAGGTCGCGGAGCCTTTGTGCACATATGAGTCGATTCGTGGAGATTCAAGGTCTTCCGGATCTCTGTCTTGATGGCCTCCGAGCTTATGAAACGGTTAATGTCGTGCAGGACAACCGTCATAGTGGGTCCAGTGACCACTCTGGTGTCGACCCCCCCCCTCCCCCGGTACCTTGGCGTAGGGGCAGCAGCAAAAGTGGCGGAACTGCCAGCCCTTTCCTCCTGCTTTCTTGAGGATGAGGTCTCCGGCACGAGTTGCTCTGAGGGGGCCCATTCGCACACCATTATTTCTTCTTCCGAACTTTTCAGGATAAGCGGGCGGATCTTGTCAAGCATTTCGCTAGCCGTAGTTCCTTCTTTTTGCCCGGAATCTCACTGATATCATTTAAGTCTGCGCGTTCCGTGGGCCAGTGGTACCTACGTCTGGCTGGACCTTCGCTGTCCCACATTTGTGATGTCTGCCGAGCAGCCTACCACGGCAGCAGGCCTCGGCTCTTCGGAGCGACGTCCCAATCAACTCCTGGGATATATGAGCGCCACTGGTTTTGGGTTCGTCTTGTCGTGGCTTCTCTCAGGGTCTTGCGTAGTACCTGCAGGAATCCTTGTGGATAGACCTCTGGGCCTGTTACTCCGATAACCAGAGTGCGTTTTTCTACTGGGAGACGTCGGCTTGTCCTTGTCAGATCTAGGTCGGTGCCAACTAGTTCCAGTTGTTCGTTGTTTGTTAGAACCGCCACTCATCCCGCCCGAAGGGTGGACGCCGATTCAGCAAGCGAGAACTGGGTGGCGAGTTTTTTTGAGGACAGCCCGGTCCTTTCCTGACTCTTTGTAATGAGCATTGCCCGCACGTCTCGCGGCGCTATGATGCTGTCATTCGCAAAGCGGGCGGCTTTGAATGTGGCTTTCGGCCAGTTTTGCTGAATAAGTTTGGTAGCCTCCTCAAGCGACGGCAACGCTGCCAGTTTTTCCTCAATGAGCTTAGCTGTTTGTAGATCAAGTTGCTCTTTTTCTAGCTTTTTCTGGCGTTTTCTTCCTTCAATTGCCTGAAAGAACTCGTTCGCTCTGCTTCGCTAGCTTCGGTTTTAGTTCCAGCTCCCACGTGCATTTGTCGAGGCGAGTAATCGCAGCCTTGATGTCCGTTTGAGTAGTGACATGTTTCTTTCAGCGCCGTGAGCAGCTTTACCACCTCCAATAGCTCACAATCCTCCCGCGTACCCAGCAGGGCCCTCTTCGGCGCGCGTTTTCTTTGCCGCTTTGGCCTTTTGGCTGGCTGTTGTTTGACCGGTTACACCCTCAGTAGGATCGTTTGGCGAAATTGCCATTGCTGCCGGTCTCTTCCGTTGAGTCTGCGGCGGCGTTGCGGCAGACGTGCTCTCTCGTACTCAGAGTCGTTGTTTATGCCCGTGTCTTTCTCCGTCTCCGTTCCGCTCCCTCTTCTCCAGCTCGTCTGGGTCTATTTCGAGTAAAGCCGGGCTCACCGGGACACGCCGGACTTCTAAATGGATCCATTCCCCTTTTTTCTTGTTTCGTGCCTTGCGAATTATATCTGCATTGCTGTACTATATGCTTCTATACAGATATACACTAAATATTTAATATACACATGAGCGGTTCACTAGAGAGTACAGTGTAGTACGTGTGCTATATAGTCCAATGTTCTACTGCGCTAACTTATTTTAGTTAGAAAGTCGTTAGGGGTTCGAATTTGAATGCGCAGCGTGCCGCTCGGAGCCTCCCGACTGTTACGCGAGTAGTTTCGTTTTCGCTTCGCTTTGCTGAAGAAGTTACATTTAAGCTTCACAGCGGCTTAGCTCCATGCCGCTCTGTCGCACGTCCACGCACAAACCACCAAAATGACCACTGCGTTTTTACGGACCACTACAGTATCTCATTCCCTGCCTTGGTTAACGTTCGTGCACTCACACGGGAAGCATCATCTTTCGGAGCTTCGTAGACACAC
>QVRM01005936.1:282500-289018 GCA_003439945.1 Dermanyssus gallinae | reverse complement strand
ATATATATTTTTAGACTATATGATTAGAGACATTGATTAGTAGATAGAGACTGGTTAATCGGAGCTGTTTTACGTTACCCATGTACGTAAAAACAAGACACTTGTCCTCCTTGTAGGGCAGTACAAATTGGCTTACATAGACAATATCTCAAAACAGTAAAACGTATACGTTGTCTGGGTTATAAAAACAATTAATAATAAAACATTAAAAATAAATAAAAAAAAATTAAGAAACTACAAAGAATACACTTATAATAATACATTGTTGGCTGCTCAGAGAAGAAAAACACTTAATTATCGGGTCAAAGTGTTTAACGAATATTATTTGTGTCATTAAAAAAACAATCGTCAAACTAAACCGCCCTTTTACTGAGATCTTATTGTTGAAATGGCCGTCATAAATAACCGTGTTGGTGTCTTTGTGACGATGATAGGAGCGGGGGGTCATTTGTAGTCGTCACCCTTTCATCAGCTGGTCAGATAGGATCTTGATTCCGCCCACCGCGACATGTCAGGTCGTCCGGACGACAAAAATCCGAAGCCTGAAAACGTTACTCTATTCAGGCTTTTTTAGCAGACTTCTTGTACGCATAAAGCTGGTCGCGCGCGTGTTGAGCCCGCCAAACGTTCCACGAAACGCTCCATAGCCTGGATCGCCGTACACCGAGAAACTGAGCTCCTGTAACGGTGCACGTGCCCATAACATTACGACGAGGCCATATGACGGTCACACAAAACAACCACACGAACAAGCTAGCTCGTATGTCGTCATGCATGGCACACGTATAGCCCTATAGGCATATGTATAGAATACATTCAAATACACGACGACGCACACCTCATGCCGCTAAGTACGATGTTAGTGTCTGTCGAAGTGTCTGGAGGATATAATTCACCGCGTACGCTAAAGATAAACACTATTCGGTAGTAGCTCAGTGAGAGTAAATTAGAGAGCAATCGAGTGTTAGAGAGAGAGCGAGAGAGCGAGAGAGAGACGGGCTGTTTAGCGCTTAAATACGTTAATTAGTTAATTTGCAGTCTGCTTCGCTTCGCTGCCTGGTACTATCTATGTATAAGACGGCAGCAACAACGTGCTATCAACGTGCGTACCTGGAACGGCGTGTTCACCAGAGGCAGATGCTCAATCGGATCATCCCAGACAGCGTCAGGATTGCGGGACACGACGCCGTGACGGTTCACGAACGGAGCTCTGTATACGGCCGGCGCACCCGAAGCGGACGCTATAGGTACCTGTCGAGAGCAAACATAAGAGCACACATGGAGTTGTCATGTAAAACCTGACATACTAGCAGCTTGAGCAGCTCTCTGTGCTGTCGGGAGCATTTCATGTGAACGTGGGAAACGTTAGAGTTTCAGATAAAGTCGGTCAAACATTGTCGATATCGTGCTGTTGGTGTTGGCATACATTGATGAAGCCAACCGAGTCGGGTGGGCATCAGTCGAGCGTCAATCAAGAAGCAATCTATTGAGAACGATTATGATTAAGATATGCGACATGCCAGTAGATGCGTGCGTGTGTATCATGCACGAATGGTATTGGATCGTTGTGCAAATACTATCGATATGCGCAATTAAATTCTACGTTTAACGCCACAGGGTGGGGTAAGTGTGTCACAGCACAGGGGTCGTGCTAGCTGCTTCGTTAGAGGTCTTTTTAGACGAACTTATTGTCCGAAAACACAATTTATTCATGTAGCTGTATCTTCTTCAGCCTAATGAGAATGACTTTTTGAAAATATTTACACGGCCTTCGAAAGTGAATTTTCCTACAATTGAGTCGTTCTAAATCTACATGGTGTAACAGCTCGTCAGTTATTCCGAGCTTTCTCGAAACGTGTTCGAATACATCGTAAGCGGCGGAATTATTTACTATCCTGCCGAGTGCAATATTTAATGACTGAGTTTTTAGAGACGACTTTTGCAGATCTCAAAGCATGTTTAAATAGAGAACACTTTGTAGGGTCTGTCGACTGTCATCATCATCATCATCATTATCCATCAGCATTTACTCGCTGGGAAAAAGCGGTGAAAAGCTGACGCCCCCACAGTCAAGGTTGTTCATGATTGGTGAAGTTACTAATTACTAGTGCTAAGAAGAGCAGTGGCCGCCAAAAAGCATCGCATCTGTACCTGATCGTGCACAAAAGCCTGGCTGTTGTACGATGGCGCTTGCGCGGAGTAGTGTACGGGGCTCGGATGGACGGCATTGTAGGTGCCGATGTGCAGGGCTGCAGCACAGGTTACCGCTGCCAAGTAAACCACCAACGCTCGAATTGCACCTCCTGCGAACAACACAAGCGACACAATATAATGATATAATATGACGTTTATTGATACTTAATTGTAGTTTCTCATTTTTGTTACAACAACTCATTTTTGTTGTTGTGTTGTTGTTGTATAATAGGGTTTAAGTGGTGAGGTCTCTTTGGCAGGCTATCGCTCGTGAGCAAGAGGCACGCGGCACGGATGGCGTGGCAAAGATGGCGCTACTCTGACGTCATGAGTCGTGGGTTTGATTCGCCGATCCGACACACGGGCCGCAGGGAAGATGGGATCGGGACTTGTTTCGCATGAAACCTAGATATTCTCAGTAAAAGCACGTCTTGTACTTGTAACTGCTACCGTTTGTTACTAAACACGGGTGTGTCAGATATTAGAGCACGCGCGTGGCTTCTTCGTATAGGGCCAGCCAGGGGGTAACTTTTTCTGAGCGCAATTTTACTTTTATAAAGTTTGTTAGAGATTACGAAAAAAGAAGAGTTAGTAATTGGCTGTTTGGGAGGGTAGTAGAGAGTATTATAGATAGAACCGTTGAACAGGCCATCTGAAAGCCACATTTGGTCAAATATACAACAGCGATTTAATGTATCGTATTAGAAAAATCACGTGATGTTTATGAAAACATTGCATAAAGTTTGTCGAGAGGTAAGACGTAACAAACATCATGCCTAAAGTGGATTTCAAAGTCGCTTACTGCTATTTCAATTTGAACGAACAGGTTGACCAGGAAGCGGAAGGAAACCTTCGATGATGGAGCAGAAAGGTTTGCGTGGCCAAAGAGACTCAGCAATTACGGCCAAAACATTTAGCATGTATGTCACATTATCCTCCCACTCACTGCACTCTCACTGGTTCCATACATAGCTTTCAATAATTTCTAAAGAGTGAAAATTTAGCCAACAGCAATTTGTAAATTTTTCTTAGTAGAAGCAGTAACATTTCTGCTGGCTGCAATACAAACTACTGTACAACACTATCCACTAGTGCTAAGCCTAGCGTCTCCTGTGTCCCAACCTATGGAGTTTGAAGTGAACGTCTTTATCGTAATCCGAGGTGAAGAACTTTGTGGAGTCAGTCATGGAAGTTGAAATAATCAGTCGCTAGATCGCTCATTAATTAGATAAACGCACAGAACTTGAGTTATCTTCTGCGACGCCTCTAACGGCAAGCGTTTCCTTTCCATTTCTGCTCGAGCAGCAGAAGGTCAAAGACAACCCGAAGATCAACAGACACGGCGAAGAGGTACTACATACTAAGATATGTAGTACAACACCGCTGTCAGCGATTCTTACCAAAAACTTACCTGACCACAAATCTGCTAAGATCAGACATACGGCGTACATGGCGACATAATCAAGGTCTCGTAAGCTTTAAATGAATTTATACACATAGAACAATGTATATATATATATATATATATGACACGCCGTAATTCTAGCATTGTTGTTTTAAGGCACAAATATGTGCTTTTTTGTTGTCAGCGAAAAGGCGCAGAAATGGGATACAACAGAAAACAGACAAATAAGAGCGTGGTGGTGGCTCTGTTCTTCAACATCGTACCACACCCGCTCGCCTGTCAAAGCACTTAGACACACAGGCAGCAGACACAATACGAGGCCCTAATGAGCTGTTGCCGCTGCGGTCTTGAGCCGTAACGTACATCAGCTACCTGCACCACCGTAACGACTAACAGAACGAAATAAATTGAGACCGCTGGACGAAGCATAGATAGATAGTCCGATTCAAATCGGCCGATATACTTGTTCACTTTACAAACAGCTGGCTCGTGAAGTGGAAGAAGTGGAATGGCCATTCTGCGAAGATATGTCTTCAGCAGGAGGAAAGCATTTCTGCGCAGTTAGACGGACGCGTACAAAGTCTAAGGTGCAGATGCCCCTGCTCGCCAGTCACAAGAACGGCAACATGACGGCAACCCAAGTGAGCTGAGGTGCGGCGACAAAAGCAACAACACCGAGCGTAGCAACTCCCCGAAATAGGGTGTCCTTCACAAGAGTAATACTAACAATGAATGAATCTGCTGTACAATAACGGCATTGGTGACTAGGCACTGGTGAAAACCATTGTCAAGACAAACGACACTACAAGTGGCTATGCCTCCAGCACAATAGCCATGTGTGCGAGGAAGGTATTCACATCTGGCACCCTGAACAGAACACGGAAAATATAAACAACCTGGTGTTGAAATAGCTTACTCTATGTTTTGGTATCTGCTGGACAGATGTCATAATTTTAACTTATGTATGCATATATATATATATATATATATATATATATGTATATATATATATATATTCATGCAGACACCATTTAAACATATGTAGATCCTTTTTACCAGAAACTTGTCTGCTAAAATTAGACAAGCAGCATACAATATATATATATATATATATAGCTCAGTGGAAAAAAAAGTTGCCTTTCACTTGATAAGTTCCGCTTGCATCATCACCTTCAACGACATCAGCGGAAACAGTGAAAGTCATAGCAAAACATCAGCAACTCTCGCGACCTCTTACACATAGCGAATATTACTTTGCTACCTTTTAGTAGTTCATTAATACTACCCCAATATTAACTTACCTGATTAGCTTGGGATAAATACAACAGTGAAGATAAACCCAAAGACAGGGAATCAAATAATATAATAATATATTTAAAATACATGCAGACTTCTCGTTGTTGTTTAAATTTTTCGTTACTACTAGACTTATTTAATCCCCAGAACATATAGGGAAAGAAGTCTTGCTTAGAAAAAATAGTACTTTTGTAAGTATGTATCCTAAAATCGTTTTGGAGCGAGAAATGCATTTTGCCCACTGAAGCATGCTATACATCGAAAATGTATGGTCCGTTTTATTGCCATCAATTTAAATCGGTAAAATAGCTATCAGCATGTAGATCTAATGCAATACCTTAAGTAAATTACGTTTGTTAGATCCTAATACTTGTTCTGCATTTCAGAAAACCGAAACCGCAGATCCTTTTAGCGTTTAGTTTTAATCATTCTGGCATTTAATAACAAAACGACAAACACCGTACTAACGTGAAAATGTTTCCTAAAGTAAAATTGCTTAGAACCGATCAAAGCTGAGAAAATAATTTGAATTGAAATTTATTATTTATAACGGAGTCTAAAAATGGTTTAACATAAAACCAGTTAGCCTATAGAACTATAAAAAAAAATAGTACAAATGGGATAGCGACATTTTTCATTTATATTGACTTATACCATGTACAGCTATCCTTGTGAAATGATTTTCTCAAAAGTGTCTTGTAAACCATTTTAACTTGTTGTCCCCTATATATATATATATATATATATATATATATATATATATATATATATATATATATATATATATATATATATATTAGATTTATGCTTGGAATATGTTTATTTAATTAACATGTATGTGTTCGATGTTTATATATAAAAACAATATTTTACTTGTCTATACCAAAAAAAAGTTTTTTTTTCCGTATTCGCTTTTGACAATATTGGCTCTTTATCAAACCATATATATGAGTATGCTTTTTAGGAACATTTTTAATGCCAGTGTCTGGCCTAAATATACAACTAAGAATACCAATGCGTAATATATGTATCCATTACAATCGCTACCAAGCGTATGAGCCAGCAGATATCTGATTAAACAGTTATACGAGAAATACACAGATGTGCTTGTTTATACAGATCACGCAACGGCTATGTTTGTTGCGTTTCATTCACGTATGCTGATCGTGCTGCAGTGAAGATGTTGCGTAGATATGATAGCGCTGCGGAACAAAACACTATAGCTTCGCAGGCTAACTACTTATTAAATTACCAGGGTAGTATTGTCCATTACCAAGTCAATTCTCATTTTCGAGGCTTAGTCCTCTTGGTTCTAAGGCAACAGGCAGCTTCCCCTTCATAAACGTTCGTTGAATCATGTTATAATAATAATAATAATAATAATAATAATAATAATAATAATAATAATAATAATAATTATTATTATTATTATTATTATTATTATTATTATTATTATTATTATTATTATTATTATTATTATTATTATTATTATTTAAAAAGAGTGCCCAAAAATATTAATAATTCCATTCTTGTTACCTAGGATGACAAGTACTACGATGTATAAAACACGAATGTTCTGCAAAAAGCGTGTGTTTAAAATTATAAACTAAACTGATTTAGTTTC